>PQVD01000588.1:27957-42023 GCA_003012265.1 Setaria equina | reverse complement strand
ATTGAAGAGCAAAAAAAAAAAAAAACCCCAAATTATATTTGCTTCCCTATTCAAAAAGGACAATTTCGTTTTAAGTTAGTGAAATTTCTCTACGACTTGCGAGGGGAGTGGGACTTCTCTCCATCTGAGAATTAGCAATTCTCCTTCCTATGCAAAATATTTTTATTCTAGAAATTTCTGAGTGTATGAAGCATTCTGTGCTTCAGATTCTCATAACTATGAAGAAACTTCCATCCATCTCTGAAAGAAGCTCTAAGATTCTACTGTTCATACTCTTTCTGTGAAAGTATTGATATCGAAGCAATTAACAACGATGACAACTATCCCAATGTCCCTTATATTACTGAAATTCTCAGCATCTTCGCACCTTTTCGTTACTTCCAAAATCAATTCGGATTTCGTAAGCATTTTTTAAATTCAATATTAATGGATTTAAAAGTTTTCAGTCTTGATCGGTTATTTATTGAACTTGAATTATTGAATTTGAATTATTTTAGCATTTATAAGGCGAAAATAAGCCCATTAAAATGTACGCATGTGCTTGTTAGCACAACCATTAAGGTTCCAATTTTGTCCTTATTTCTCTGGCATTCCTCAAACAATCATTATGATAGGACCGAACTTCCCAAATTGTCTGGTCAAATACATGGATAAGAAGTTGATGATTTCAATATTATTTTATATTTAATGTTCAAAATCAAGTTGAATCTACAAACACAATATTTCTACACTTGGTTCTATTGGCTTCCGGATGAATACAATGCATCTCAGAAGATTTAAAACTATTTTAGAGGTTAATAATAAAAAAAGCTAAAAAATGTTTTTTGTAATAAGTATTGATAAAATTACTTCATACTGATATCCTAGAAGAAATGAAAAAAGTGCCTTATTTATAAAATATATTCAAACGCATAGTTTCACGTATTTTTAATTCTTGTAATTTGAAAATTTTAATTTTTTCCTCTCTTTAATGTCATTTGAGTAGACGGTACTTTACGTGAATTTGTTTGTGCTATCATTGTAATGAAACGTTGAACTTATTTCTTAGCTCATTAGTTTCATTCTTCTATTTGCACAGCATCGTTGTATACACTACACAACATTTTCTTAACCTTTTGCAATAATTCTTTTGCGAACCAAATATCCAACAGCTTTGAAACTGTTAGAAAGTATTTTATAAGTGTCACAAAATTCTGTCTATTGGCACTCATAGCAGAGTAATTCCTTACTTCTCAGTTCAACTTAGTTCGCATTAAATTGACTTCGTTAGACACATTTTTACCGCACTGCTGTACTGTGATAGAACGAACGTTGCGTTGCGTTTTCTATTGGAAGTGTTTCAGAAGGCAAGAGATGATCTGTACTATGTTTCGTTTCTGTAGCCACCACGACGAAGCGTCCTCTGATTAGCGAAGGCTTCTTTGAAAGTTGCTTCTTTAACGGGTTCGAATTGGCTTGATACTGGTGGAAGTTAGTTCTGGCTGACTGAGGTGTCACACGTGTCAACAACGGCTCAGTGGTGTACATTATGAGCAACACCGAATCTGAGCAAACAGCGATATGCTTCCTTTGAGATCTCAGGTTCTTTTCATTAATTCATTTCAAGTTGATATGAATCATTCTTAACCTTCCCTTCACCTCTCCTAGTACAGGATTGTTCTATTTTAATTTTTCCTCTTATTAAATTTGAAATGATATAAACTTTTAAACATTTTCAATTATGGAATAAATTCACAAAATCAATTTGATATTAACTCAGTAATACTTTTCTACCTGAAAATCTGAATTCCTTATCAGTAATTACTCAGAATCTGCAGAATCTTACTCAGCATTACTCATTACAAGATATTTCAAGCGAATTTTAGTATTAGAAAGCAAAAATGTTAGTTATTTAATTTTAGCTTCAGATGCCATTTCATTAACCACTTCAGATATCACTTTATTACCCAGTAGCTTCCTTATCATGCTCTTATCAGTGCTTTTTTCCAGTTCTTCTTTAATTATTCTTTACTTCTGGAGAAAAGTATTATTAACTTATAGTCATTCACTTTTTTCCTAATTAGGTCTAATTAATGGTTTTGCTTGTCATAGCATTAGAATTTACAATATGAGTTGGAAATTTTATGAGCGAGGTTCAAAATTCGAGTACTGTAGTAAAATTTTAGACTTTTTGTTGCAGCTATTCGATTAATAAAATCAATTGTTTCAATTATTTCAGCTTCTGAAATCATTTATTTATTTAAATCAATTATTTAAAGTAATCAACTTCAACTGACTATTTATGTTGCAGCTATTCGATTAATAATGACTTATTGCTACTTGACATTAAAATTCTAGTCTAAGACGTCAACTCATTCAAATTCATTTAAGTTTAAAAACATGTTGTGACGACACTTCTTCACAACATCCGCCTGCATTTTGAAAAATTTTCAGTGGGACCTAGATGGAATCAGAATTACTACTTCATATAATCCATCTAAAATATCAGTCAGAAGGAATGATGGAAGTAATTATTGCTTTAAGTAAATTTTAAGTTTAGAGAATCGATAAGATGAATGAATCGTTGACTGAATGAGTGAATAGATCAGAAGAAATTGGATCTGAAACAAACGAGTTAACATATATATATTCCTTTATTTTCCGGGGCTTTTTGATTAATTTATTCAACGTTTAATATTTGAAATCATTTATCCAAACTTCATATTCTAATCTTCAAAAGTTGAGAAGAAATAGGGCAAACAGAAAGGGACAAAAGATACATAAAAATGCTAACCAATCCATTTAAAATTATATACGGTAGATGCTATCGTAAGAAAAAGCTAAGGATGTATTTGCGCAGCGCAAAAAAACGCTGCACTGTACAATGTTGATACATCTATGTTATTATGTGTTTCAAAAAAAGCTTGCCATATCTTCAGAGTTTTTGATTAACATCAAAATAATTTGTCAGATCTGAGAAATCTGGCTATAAATAGCTAAAGCAAATGAACACTTTATCATTTCACCGTATTCATAACTTTAATTGTAAAATATAAAGCTTAGAGTTAGAAGTCCAAATTTAGCCACATATCAACCAATGGGTCAACTTGGCAAAGCTTGATGGAAGAAGCTTAGAACTGCTAGCACCGGATAGTATAATTTTCTTTATTGTTTTATAAAATTTAGATAAACAAATCTAAAGGACTAGACCATTATTAGCAGTCTAGCTTAAAAGTCTTGTAAAGCTTTGCTACTACCATTAGACTGAAGGATCTGAAATTGTGACTGCATTCTACATTTCTTCCAGCACTATTCTATTAATAAGCGATTAATTAATCAAAATGATTAATAGCAACTCGGATGAAAATACTTGGGCAAACTTTGAGTAATGGAATTCGGATGTGGTGATAATTTCAAATCGAGAAACAACTTATCATTAAGAAATTCGTTTAAAGAGAATTGCTGACAAAAGCAATATTTTGAATTATTTGATCCTTTTTTGATATTTATCATTCTAGCCAAGTTCGAAATAACATTATCCTCACAAATTCCATTTATCGATCATTTCATATGAATCACAATCATTGGAGCAATATCTATCTAAAGAGACAGAATTTAAATTTTATTACAGCCATCTTCCCATATGTTTCGTTCATTTTTCCACAATTACCTGTAATTTTCATTTCGGTAAAATTCGTTAATTATAACTCATAATCAGAATTAGTTGTCTTCAAGTCGAAAGATCTCAAAGAGGAACATGAAAGAAATGAAACTATTAGTAACCGTTGTGCTTTCTGTACAACTAACAAACTGTGGCAATTGAAAAATGTTTGGAAAAACTCAAAGATATATGGTGAAACATTTTGGATTAGATCATTGATCGGAAGCTTATAAATGTAGCAAATATGCGAGAGTTGATAATCATTGCGATGTTAACAAAGGAAATTTCGAGAATCGAAAATTAAGCGGCATTCAAAAGGAAACGAGAAAAAAGGCAAATTTATGGATGTTGCAAGGGCAGCAGAAGAGTGGTTGAACTTTTTTTGATTTTAAACGATAAATCAAAGGAGTACGGATCCGATAGTTGTCTATCAACAATGTTCAAACTCATCACAAGTGTATCAGCAGACATTCTTCTTTCCTTTTAATCAATCTGTGGAATTCTCGAAAGATAACGGATCAGCTATTGAATGATGGAATGATAATGAGAGACTGTAAGAGAAAGAAAAACAAATTTGCATTTTATTTCGGCATTTGTTGACATTTGTTAAAATATATTTAAAAATTTTTTTATTAAACCAGAGTTTAGTGTTGACAAAAAAAGATATTTGTATCGCAACTTTCATTAAAGATTATAAATTAAGGAATTTAGAATTAAGGTTAAGCATTTAATTAATTGCTTACACACTATGATATAAACAATGCTCGGATATAAGTAGCGAAATTCTTTCTGAAAAAAACCATTTATCTAAATCATTTGTTTTTCTCATTGATTACTGCAGGTGTTCATGACTGTGTTTTTTTTTTCTTTCATTTCAAAAATAAGGTTAATTTTTTGGTTTTGCATGTGGTTTTTTAATTATTTAAAGAAAAAGGAAGTTCTAGTTGAAGAAAATTATTTAATTACAAACTGAAACATGTTTATAACCGCATTCAAACTTCGATTTTCATAATCATTCATTTTGATCCCTCTTACTCAAATTACTGAATCTATTTCCTAAATTTTCACTCAAAATTTTGAGGTGTCATACAATATCTTGTCTTTTTTTAGTGATGAAAAAGTAATTCTTCAATATTTACAAGATTTTTTTTTCTTTATTGAAATCAAACTGCTGATTTGTTGTATTTTTTAAAGCATTAATAGTTGCACTTTAATAAAATCTGAAAGCAATTACTAAAAAACGCTCATTATTTCAATGACTATGTAAAAATCGAGAAGCAGTATCGAAAAGCAATCCTAATTGAGTAGTTTGTTTTAAAATGAAGATTTTTCGAAAATAAATTGCATCAGTTATTTCAATTTGTAAATCACTCTGTTTCAAAATGAATCTTATATATTCTAACATTAATAATATGCTTATTTAGTTTCGTGATAGTATGCTTCACCATTAATTACAAATTTTTAATTTTCCTTCTGCCATCGACTTTCTCTTAATGCATGGCAAAAAATATCGAATTTCCCTATGAAAAAAAAAGCAAAAAAATAGCACTAGCACTAACAAAGTTGTGCAATTCATGAGAATTGATAAAAGGGAAAAAACAAATTTAATTTTATTTCCCCTTCCCGACAGTCCCCGAATCAATCAATCATTTACAAAAAAAAGCGAATTTTTCGAAATATGGAAAATAGCTAAAAACCTTAAAAAATCGTTAGAGTTGATTGTCTGATTTGATATCTCCGCTGTTTTATCTATCTAGCAAAACAATATTTTGAAGTGACTGAATCCCCCACGCAAGATTATTTGTTTCTTATAGAAGGCATTTAAGGCAAGTTTTAATTTTTAAGACTGAAATCCACTGGCCTTACGATGCTTTTAGTAACAAGAAAGTGTCACTTTGTCTCATATTTTCGAGATTTCTTTCTTGCCCTTCGCCGGAAATGTCAATTAATCACTAACAATCAGCCGACGTTCAATATGAGATGATATTTTAGAATACAAGATGACCAAGCGCAAGATCTGTTTTAAATATTGCTAATCAGAATTCGTTACAGATTTAAGCCTTTTCCTTCAGGAAATCTTCAGGATATTTTTGCTTCTATTTGTACTTTCCGATTTCTTCGAAATTAGATGCAAATAAAATTAAACAACTCAATGGCTGAAAATTATAGCAAAAGTTTAAAAAGGTTCGCTTACTGATCTTATTGACACACTAATTAATGCTTTCTATACTTTTTGATTCCGCCAAACATCGCAAAAAAAAAAAGCATTTTTCATAAAATATTTATGTGAAAAAAAGTATGTCTAAAAATGATTTTTTTCTACACTTTTATTTTATTTTAAAAGGATTATTTATTCATTGAAATCGAAATGCTAAACATCGATGCAAATGAATTATTGTCAAATGGCTGATAGCAATTAATTAGTTACGTTTTTGCACAAAACAGTTTCTTTTAATTTCACATTCTTCAAACTTATTTTGAATCTGAAGAAGTATTAATGAAATAAACAAGAAGATATTGTGAGAGGAAATATCTCAGTTTCCTGAACTTTTTATGAAATCGATAATAGTTTTCTCAGTTCCGTACTAACAAATACTGATTTTAAGGCACGTGTTGAATCGACTGAAGTCCAAAAATTCAATTTTTAATTTATGATATTTCGTTCGTGTTCATTTAAATTAAAAGGATTGCTCTTTAAAGTTGAAATGCTAAAAATCATTACAAAGAAATCATGGTCAGGTAACAGTAAGTAATTAATTAAGTTTTATCTCTCACATTCTTCATTTCTCGTTCCTATTAGTTTATCTTATATGCTATATGTATACATTCCATTTCCATTTCAGATTTAGAAATTTCATTTAAAGGTGTTCAGTATTTCTCGAACTTAATTTTCTCATTTATTTTTCCAAAAAAAAAGATTTTCTCTATTTATTTCTTTTTTTCATTTTCTTTTATATTTCTCTTTTGGAGTAATTGAGAACGAGATTGCAGAATGAATCAAAATTAAAGGAAAGAAAAATATGATGTTAAGATCTTTTATCTTTTATTCAGCTGAATGGCTTGAATTCATTCTTAAATTGTAATATTAAAATTTATTTTTGATAATTCCTTAAATAATTATATTACAAGTATTGGAAAAATTAATTTCGTCAGAATTTTCGACCTTTTCAGTAAACTAATGGTTATTGCATTATTAATTTTTTAACTGTAATTTATGGCCAAATCCTTCATGGCCTAATCATGTCATCAATGTGTTAGTGCCTGATGTTGGGGACATTTCAACAAAGCCCTTTTGGCAGAATGTCAGATGACAAAGCTTTCAAAGGGAAGAATCGTTGTCCATCCCCTAATGAGTCGATTCGCTATGATTTCATTAGATATACAATTAGATTAGCTTGGCGATCTTCAAATTTTCCATCACGTTCCTCTGACACATGACAGTATGTGCATTAATACATTTCCCGTCGATAATTAACTAAAATTTCACAGCTATTGCAAATTCTTTGCTTCCGTCTATTTTCCTCTTGCGGAATAGTTTCTCCCTCGATATTAAGGATTTCATGGATTGACCTAAAAAAGAAAAGAAAATTTATTCCACTCTCGCTTTTCACTTTCCTATTACTACTAAATTAATTAGTCGAACAAAAAAAGTGAATTTGAGTTTCTGTAAAACCTCATTTTTTTTTTGAAAACAATTATAGGTATTTACCAATATTACTGACAAGTTTCTCACATTATTCCATTGCTGAACCAAACTTTAAGATATCATTTTGGCAGTTCGCCCCACTGATCTGTTCAATTACTTATATGAATGGATGAGTTCTATTTTATTTATTGACAAATTTTTTCTCCCAAAATATTCATCATAACATTCTTATCTTTTCAATTAGCTTTATTATGAGAACTGCTAAAAACTGATTAGTTTTATCAATGCAATTGTGGCATTTTTAAAAGATAAATCTAATTATAGAACCGATAGAATGCCGGGTAAGAAGAAGCATGGATCTTATGATATAATATCAGAGGATCTCTACGACTGCCGTATTCCACTACACAATGAACTCGCCTATCAACACGGTATTCACTTTGATGCTAAGGTTTGCTTTACCACTTTACGGCTGAATCCAAACATCTGGATGCGTCCATGCGTACTAGTCAGTTTGAGATTCACTGATATGACAAATATTTTCATATCGATAAATCCTCCGCTGACTGATTCTGCTTCTCTGGACAAAATTAGTTCATGCAAGTAAAGTTTACCATAGACTTACTTATCAATGGTAACATTTGAGTGAGTAGGATACTAACCAGGCAAATAAAATATATAATATTTAAATTGAAAAAAATTAACAAATTTAGTGATTGTCCGACTAAAGTAAATCAGTTTTGAAAGAAGATTGTTCGGATCAGAAAAGAATTTACTTCAAAAATTAGTTGAACTGTCGATGTGCATGGAGTACAAAAAAGTTAAGGTCGTAGTATGCCTCTTAAACTTACATAATGACCATAAATCAGCGAATTAGATAAAACTGCCCAGGGGAAATTCTAATTGTTGCATTTATAAAGTTGCTTTTAGCAATTTGCTGACATCCTGTCAAGTTGGTGGATTAGAAGCACAATAATTTAGTAATTAATAACAATAATAATGAAATAAATATTAATTTGTGATACTATAGGAACTTTTTCAAAGAAAAAAGACGATCCAAAGGCCTTTTGAAAGTGAATCATATACAATGCAAATCATGTTTGTTGCAACATGGACTAAATTTACTAATTTACTACCTATTAGCACTTAATTCTTTTCAACGTACTAGAAAACGATTAAGAATAGCATTCTAGTGAACTATTAAGATTAAAAAGAATCTGAAAATAAATTTTTCAACATTGGAAATATACGCTGGAAAGGAGTAGTTGCATAATGTTAATTAAGAAACTCTACCACTAATTGCTAAGAGAAAACGAGAAGTAATTCACTTGCTTAACTTAAATTACCTTATAGCTATTTGAACGAATTAGCAATACCTCTCATTTCTACGCTTTTGCCAGTAAAATTCATTTCATCTATTCAGTGATGAATCTGAGGCAAATTAATGCCTCTCTTTCTTCTTGTGAACTCTAAAGGCGATTTGACCCTAAGGTCTAGCCGATAATCATGCGTTAGGAATAGTTGCCATTCTAATCTCTGCTCTTGGATCTTGATCTGGTAGTGTCACCAACCGTTGTCTCATTTGCTTTCAAAAAAAATGTCATTGCGTTTCGGTTGTCAATCATATGGTTTGAAACTGAAATTTGACCTTTTTCTTTTAATATTAAGAGAGATTTAATTTTTCTACTTTCCAATTAATAATTTCCCATCACTTATTTCTGACTAATTTACTTAATGAAAGGCATTTTGGTGCAACAAATGTAGAAAAGAAACCAACGAAAACACTAAAATTTCAAGTACATAATAAAAATATACTGCAGCGAAAAAATTAATTTTCGTCTTCATTTTCAGTACGTAGGAAGTATGGAAATACCACGTCCCGGGTCACGTATAGAAATTGTCGCTGCAATGCGTCGAGTTCGGGTAAGTTCATTTTCGAAACTCCGATTTTAATTTCATATCAACGATTGAAAGTAAACCATTTCATTTTACTATAGAAGATTTTCGAGATATATTAATACTGAATATTTCGACATTTTTTGGAATATCTCGGGTCCTCGAAAAAGTGACTGCTAATAGCATAAATAAATGGACAGAAAACTGCACCTTTAACACATTTTATTTTTCTCTGTTTGCAGTACGAATTCAAGGCGCGAGGTATAAAAAAGCGCCCAGTGGATATAACAGTCTCCATTGACGGTATCAAAGTTGTTCTCCACCGGAAAAAGGTTTTTCTTTAAATATTACAATGTTAAAATGCGCAACGTTGATATTCACCTTCTGATGAGATATTTGATGAACTTCGCAAATTCTGAAATCCTCCTTTCGAGTATTTTTAATAAGATGATGACGTTTCAGAAAAATCAAAAGGATGCAACTTGGGACGAGAGCAAACTTTTGGTGATGTTCCATCCCATTCATAGGTCTGCACTGTTTATTCTTTTTTTATTCAAATAAATCTGTAAATTGACTCTTTGAAACAAAGAATTCTGGATATATCTGCGCGTCCTAGGGATAGGAAGATCAGTCTGGAAAAGGCAAATAAAATGGAAAGATCAATTGATACAAAACCTTAGCTAAGTCAGCTTTATAAGTCAAAATCAGATTTGTGAACTTAACACACCTTTTTTTTGTTTTCTTTTGGATTCGTTTCGTAGATTTTGGGACTGACAGTTTTAACTGAAATAGGTCACTATGACTGAAAAAGCTACCAAACGGTAATCCACTTCTTCGAACAATTAAAGAGAAAGTTTCTTACAAAGAAAGATCAGAAAAGTAGCTTTTCTTTCCAAAAAAAAGTTCAACATATGTTGAAAAGGCTCCATGAAATGAGGTCAACGAGAGCGCAGAAGATGAGAATAATCTTATTTCCCTCTTGTATCTGAACATGACTACTCCATTCATCATAGCACTCTTATTTGCAAATATGTCGATGAATCTTAAATCCGTTCATGTGAAATATTAAAATATTTGTTCATTCCAGGGTTTTTTATGTATCTCACGATTCTCAGGATTTACAAATATTTTCTTATATTGCACGGGATGGTGCATCAAACACATTTAAGTGTAACGTGTTCAAGTCTTCCAAAAAGGTTTATTTTTTATCATTCCCTGTGAATTTTCCGATTCACAACATTAAGAACTAGTATGTCAATTCAATGGACGTCCTATATGTTATCATATCACCAAAATTACTTCAGTGCTTATTAAATCAGTATTTTCAAATAATTATCATAAATACAAACGCATACATTTGGCTTTTTCCAGTAGAATGAAATTTTCGAGAATGAGAATGAAAGTGAATCACAAAAGAAGTATTTAGTTGTTGGAATTAATTGATAACTGCTTAAAGTAATCAGTCATCAAAATGACTGCATAATAAATTGTTGGAGTCAAAGAATTTTTTAAAAAATTTTTCCTCTTAGCATAACTATCCCAGTCAGTCTTCTTGTTATAAATGCTTTAAATGTGATAAAATTAAGCTGTTATGAGAACCAGAATCGCTGATTCTTTCTGTGTCATTTCTCCCTTCTCTGAGTAGCCAATTTCCCGAAGATAAAATTAGTTTTATGCTCATTTGCTGATAACAATCACTTCCATATTCTTCGACAGTAGTACGAGAAGTATTCGTGAAAAAATTTTGAATTTGGATTAGTGAGCAAGTGATTAGTTAGATTCGATGTTTCTGTACTTGAATTTATATTTCATCTGAAAATAATTTGCTTTCAAAGTAAGACTTTTCTACTTCAAACTGAGTTACGCCAATCAACATTAAGAGTAGAAACC
The DNA here is from genome assembly GCA_003012265.1 of Setaria equina. Classification (NCBI taxonomy): domain Eukaryota; kingdom Metazoa; phylum Nematoda; class Chromadorea; order Rhabditida; family Setariidae; genus Setaria; species Setaria equina. The sequence goes on along the minus strand of PQVD01000588.1, from coordinate 30,951 downwards.
TTTTTTCCTTTTCAATCTTACATAAACGGATATGGAATTTCAGTAAGTTTTAATTATCAAAAGATTATTGTATTCAGCACTGTGATCAAATTATCATTACCATTAGGATAAAATTCAAAAAATTGATTGACGCGTGGCGTTTGACGTGTGGCATATGTGGCGTCGAAAATGCGTTACTTAATTCCCTTTCAACGCCTCCACTAGCATTTATTTTCGCGATTATACTGCAATGCTTATCGCCTATTGCTTCGGTCTTGAATTTTAGTTTTGAACTTCGAGAAGTAGTCGTAAATGAAATGAAAGCAGAAATAAATTACGTTTCACAGTGATTTCTTTGCTGTAAGGATTTTGGTTTTCATCAAAAATATTCAATCAAATTAGGAACAAGACATCTACGACAAAAGCAGTTCAGTTATCTTTTTTATACAAATTTAGGTTTAAAGAGAAGAGAAATGTGTGTAAATGTATACTTTTACAGTTAGGCTTGTTTTACTTTTGGCCTTTTTTTTTCATTTCACGGATGCTATTTAAATACAGTAAAATTATATGTTTCAGAGCATTTAAGGGTCAAATTCTACATTTTTAAATATTGCAAAAATTTCTTTTTGTAAATGCATATTAATTTTTTTGAGCTTTTATTTATCAATAAAATTGCAACCTATCAGATGCGTTTGAAAAAATTTGATAATTTTAATTATTAGCATCAAATCATTCATCAGGATGACACTGTTATTTTTATCGATAAAAACAACTAATTACTTATGTAATGTAGTGTTAATAAGCACCGCTGTTGTTCTAAAGTATCAGTTCTCCTTTGAAAAATTATTCTTGTAGTCTAAAGTTACGAGTGTCATTTTACAATTTATTACACACATGCACAGATACACACACACACACACACAATACATCCTAGGACAATTATATCCACGAAGATAACGTGGAAGACACCGGACGGAGAAGTAGGATGAAGGAATATGGACTATTAATTCGAATAACTGTGAAGTACTTCAAGTAACTGGATGGAATCAGAATTCCAACATTGGCATTATAAACAGCCACTCTGTCAGGCTGTTTAGAAATTGATAAATGACGAGGAATCAAAACTGAGTAGTTCGCGTAATGTGTGCTTCTTCATCAATAGCTAATAATGTTACACAATATCAACAGAATTTACAATGAGAAATTCGAAAACAATCTCTTCATCACAGTTACTTTGACGTTATAAAATAGCTTCAGATGAATGTTGTTGGATTCGTTTTATTGGAGATAAAACATTTCAAGAGGCCATGTGATCTTTTACTGTTGCATTTTCAAAGCTAACAACCTCACAAATTCATTTTAATCCTTTTTAATTTGCTTCAAACTACTTACTAGCTAGACTATAAGCACCTTCAGCTAGTTTGTCTTATCAAAATTGTCGCACTGATTTTTCAAAATATTTAAAGATGTAACCACTGTTATTAACCATCAATTATTGTTCACTCCAATCTTCACTTATTTCATTTTTCAAGGTAGCATTTATTTGGATAAGACATCCCCCACTCAGGCTTTGTTTTAGGATACAATCCAGTGATTGCTGCTAAACTTATACTTCAGCGGGACAAGGAAAGGAACTTTTAGACTCTTTTAGATCTTTTCAATCTAAAAGCTTTCACCATGAACTTTAATTGGGTGAAAACTTTCACCTTCCACGCAATTAAAGTTCAGTTTTAAGATATCCATTAAAGAAATCTCCGTCTGTCCAAACATTAAGTAGAAGTTTTTATTACAGGTTAGCACCAATATTTCTGAGGTGGGAATTTCTTTAATTAAATTTCATGCATGAAATAAAGTTTCCTGCTATAAATTTTTATGCTAATTAAGTGCTAATTTTAAATTTCATTCTTTCATGCCCAGATTTATTCCCAAGTTATTTAAAAATTGCACTTGTTCTATTGTGCTTTTTGTGAATTGCTGATTGATATTATGGGTCTGATGGATTATTGCTCTTACTTCAAAATAATTAAATCAATGCTTAATTAATATTATTCCAAAAATCAAATTACCAATATTTGACACATCAGTGATTCTATTAGCTCTTACTAAGTAAGCTATACGGTTACTTTTAACGATTCTTTGCAATCAACTTTTGAAGTCTAGCGACTAAAGCTTTTTTTTCAAAGTTCTTCAAGGAATGGATAAAAGGGCAGGTCAAAGAACTGATTTTAGAGATAAAATAGAGAATTTTAGAATCAGTGGTTGAGAGAATAAAATCAAAAAGTGATTTGCTATTGCTTAAAAAAGTTGAACTTTTTCATTTCTTAAGATTTTCAAAAAATCGTCCCTGATCATTGAATTTTCAAATCATTTAATCGAATTAATACTTCAGTTCTTCACTTGTTACAATCTATTCTAGAAGTGTCTCAATCAAAGGTTTACAAGGATTTAGAACAATCATCCCTCTATTGCTATGAAACCAATTGTTTATCATCATCATAACATCACTACTGCCGTCATTATTGTCAATATATTAGTAACATTAGTTATTATTATGATAAATTACTCAAATTCCATAATTGTAATTATTATCATCAATCTTATCATTGATGTTATCATATGCGCTCATAGACATTTTCAATTGTATTTGGCATTTAGGTTTTTACCATATCAAAAAATATCATTTTTAGTTTCTCATTAGAAGGCGTGATTATTTCATTACTAATTGCGACAATAGCAATTATAATTATCACTGTGTCATCATAAGTGGCATGAATTATCATCTTATCACTTACTACGACTGCTGTACTATTATTGTCCTGAAATATTACTTCAGCTAACTGTAGACTGAAAAAAAATTCAGCTGCTAGTGGTTTCTGTTAGCTCAACGTACTTACTGCTGAGACTGAGGGCATCAACAAGCAGTAGAAGTCGTTTTGATAGCATCACTGATAGACTGTGCCTCAAATTTGCTAACTTAGCGCAGCTGCAAATTTTGCTCCTCTTCAGCTCCTGCCT
>PQVD01000588.1:0-23445 GCA_003012265.1 Setaria equina | reverse complement strand
TTTTTTTTTTACTTTTTTTGTAGGAAAATTTAAATAATTTTAACAGAATTTCTCAACATTATCATTATATTCTTATTAAAAAATATATTTTCAGAGTCAAGCAATGCGTGTTGTACGGACAATTGGGCAAGCCTTTGAGGTGTGTCATAAAGTCGCACAAGAACAATTACAAGAAAAGAATCAAGACGATTCAGAAAGTGGTATTAATGTACGGGTTAAAGGTGAATTATATTACTTTGCTGATAAAAATGATAAGATTGATTAAGTAGTGAGTTCGTAGGTAAATATTCATTAAGCATCATTTAGTCAATGAACAAATGTGTTTTGTTATCAATTAAATTTCACCTTTGTGAAGCGATCGTTTTGCTAAAGTTCGCATCCCTAAACTTTCCTTTAATTTAATATTATTTGACCTGTATTATCCTAGACGACTATATACAAATTATTAAATAGCCTAATCTTAACATGTCCGCAAAACTAATAGGTTAATTGGCTTTAAATTTAACTTTTTGATTTTTTCCATTATTTTTCTTTTAATTTCTTATTTATCTATGGTGCATTACTCGCCCTTGTAGTATTATGGTTAGCATGGAATACGAGAAATGAAATATATTTTGCATACTTAAATACTTGAAGTAACTCGAAATCCAATGTCGAGTTACAGTATTACTGAAATTTCATATTCTCAAAAAAGATATTTGGAAAAAACTTTTGACAGTCATAGAATGGCCCAGTACTATTCTACTACAAATATTTGATTAAAAAAAAAAAAAAAAATTGCCCTTTCTACTGATGTTAAAAATTTGCTAAATTACAAATTAATTAATTAGTTAATTTACAATTCGATAAATTAGATAAAAAAACTTCAATTTTTATTAATTTATAATTATGTTAGTGTAATTATACACTAACATAATTTTGTATTGGCGTATAGGTATGAATTTTTCTCTTCGCTTAAAGTAAATTTAGCAAATTAAAACAAAAATTTATAAAACTGGCTGAGAAGCCATATCTTACTTGAAGTCATCCACAAATCATTTTTTAACAAAGTTAGCATCGAGCATTCAGAAGTTGGTCGTTGTACATCTACGCAATTCATCTATCAGTAGCATCTCAGTTATTTACACTTATATCAAAACGCATTACTCTTTTTCTCACATTTCTGAGAAAAGAAACTTTCTAATAGTGAAACTTCACAACTATTTAACCACTTTGTCTTCTCACATCGAGAGTAAACTAATTATTACAGTAATGCTTCATTCCTTTCCTATGTCTATTTTAATTGCATTATCGAATGTTAGTTAAAAAAGTATAACGGTGTAACTTGCAAGGTGTTCATGAACTATACATGTTCGAAATATTTGTACTGGTGCTCAAATTGACCCCGATGACCCTATCTAGAGGAAGATTTGGGAAATAAGCTGTACCCTAAATTCGATGATCGGATGAACGAATTCTGTGTTTTGCAAGAAAATCAAAGTAGCCTAATTGAAGCGTGTTATGAAAGTAATTAAATCTCAGTAAGAGATAATAAATGACATTCAAATTTAAAAGGATTATAGAGGAGCATTTTTTTACTGCTTTAATGATGAATTATTTGAAATCAGTTGATGAACGGTTAGTTCTTTCTATAAGCAGTTGGTGCCAAGCTATCCACAGATAACGGAACTTTTTAAAAGCCAGTCGAAGAGTTCTTGTAAATCTCTTTCGATATTTGTAATCGGCGACGATAATTGGAAGACTTAAGCGAAATTTTTTCAATTCTGACTAACAATGAACAATGATAAATTATTATTGCTATTCATCGATTTCGTTTCTTTCTTAACGATGGATTATTCAGTCCCTAAATTGAAAAGGAAAAATCTTGCTAATTAGAGCTTAGCAAGTAATTACTAGCCATTTCCAATACACGCTGATAATTCTTATCAGTTTCATATGTGAAACTGGTTATTATCATTTCTTATAAATTTACAGTACCTTTTTGCTAACACGATGTGATTAATATGTGTAATTGAGAAGTGAGAAGGAGAAAGACATATTTTGCGGATGTAATGCGGATGCCTTATCAGCTTTCACATAGTGATGAGCCTTTGCTCGGTTCGACAAATCTCATTGCTATCATTTCCAAGTATCAGTTTACGAAAACACTAGTGAGTAATTTGTAATCTTCGAAAGTATCTGTTTCGACCTTATTCTTTAATTTTTCCTAAGCCTACTATCAACGATATATTCTATCAATTTCTTCCTCATTTTTCCGATCTTAGCAACATCGATTCCAACAAGCATGCTTTTTATGTTTATATCAGTACGCTCTTTTCATATTTTCTTTTCTTTATCTTATCATTAGCTTCGAATTGGCAGTACGAATCCTTAAATAATGATATTTCTAGAGCTAAGTAAGATGGGATAGATCAGCATCGATGAGTTGTGCTAGAGGAATCACCTGATTTTCATTTCACTTTAAAAATAGGAATCTGAATTGAAAAATAAAAAAAAGGGGAGATTTTTTTTCATTCTGCCCAGTCAAATATCTCACTGCATCATTTTCCCTGAAATTATCCAAAATAGTTCCTACGAAAGAAATCCAATCTAAAAGTGTGGTGATACAGAAGTCTGGCTCCTCCAGAAAACAAAAAAACTGGAACGACCATTATCCGGAACATTCTCTCAGTAAGTTAAGTACGATTTCAATCGGGAATAACAAGGAGTATGACGATGATATCAAAGCAAGAGATAAAACACAGAAAATGATTCCACGAATGAGGAAGAAGCATCACGAACTCTTTTACATCGGTGTTAGGAAGAATATCCTGGCCGGTAAGTAAAGATATGGAATTCTTTTCAGAAGTAAGCACATCCTACTTTGTCTTTCTAGCATCTTACCCCATTAAAAGCTGATTTTAAAAGTCGATTTCGAATATTTTACTGATACGTAACACTTGCGTTTTCTGCGAGAAAAATCTTTTTTTTCTCTTAGTAAAGACAGTACCTGATAGAATGATTGATAATGCAAAGTAATATACTTAAAGTAATTAGTTTCATAACAAATTTTAGCTCTTAGAGCATACTGGATAGCAATCAACAGAACTTAACATTTGCTTTTGTACACTTTTCTCCTCCTCTCATTATTCTTTCCTTTCAACATCAACGCCATCTCCACTAACTTTTATTGGTCGCTTCGTTTTAGTTTTTTCTTCTTTTTCATCTATTTAACATTTCATTTAACCATTTACATTAAATTCTCAGTTTTTTGAATTAACAAATAACTTCTAATTCCTTAAAACTATGAGAAAATTGATTTTTCTTGCGTAAATTGTACCAAGCTTCATATAACTTCAGGAAATATTTCTTGTAGATATAAATCGCATCATAAAATTAAATCGTATTACGAAATTCTCGTATAACTTAAGATATTTCTTATAGGTATACACATCGTCTGATATTAGATCAGTTAAAACATCGCAGTATTGGAAGTTTTTACATCTGCTCTGAATTAAATAGTTTAACCTTAATGGGTTACTTAAAATAATAATTTTCAAAAGCTATCTAAGATAAAAAAAAAACGTTAGTAAGCGGAAAGACCAGAAGATTCAACGTTTCTTCTCTGCTTAAGAAATATCATAACCGATCTCTATCCTAAGCATAATAAGTAGTGTCACTCGATACAAGGATCCATGAAACGCAGAGGGACAATTTCGTATTCTTGTGATATCAGATCAGTTACAGGTTCAATTGTAAGCACTGAAGGTGACCACGGCGAAATGGAGGAGAAGTTAGCGAAAGTAAGCGAAGCTTCACCTAGCCCCTCATCAACGGATGATCTACCACCGCTTACAACGCCTGCCACACCTGCGTACCTGCAAAAGCATCATTCCATAGTATATTCTTTTTTCTCTAAATTTTCCTAAAATAATTTGAATTTTAAATTTTACCTTAAATCATGGCTTTCATTATTACAATGATAAAAAATGGCAAACGGATTAAGCATTGATAAATCGGGAAGTTTGGTTAATGACTATCTAAGGTAACATTGCAGCCTAATTGATATTGGCGACTTTATAGTGATATCTAATGTTATTGAGAAGTCGAATTTCAGTTTGCGCCACGGAAGTCTTTGGATTCAGTCTTAAATCCATCGACAGGAACGGAAGCTGCGACCTCATCATCCATCGATGCACCCAAAGATTGTCCCCAAGCAAGCACATCAGGTGAACAGCAAAAATTCTCACCTGCTCCAGCACCTCAAACGCAACAGTCTGCTTCGACTTCCGGAAATCCAATAATCGCTACCGGGTGTTCATTTGTTCATTTGTCTTTACAACTCACTGTTCTTCAAACTTTCAGAAAATCAATTTTTCGGAAATAGATTTACAGTTAGAAATATTTGAAAATGTTCAGTTTGTTATTTCTGATTATCTTCTCTGTTCAATAAATTTCTATACAATTTGCTTTATTTTTGAAGTATTTAATTAATTGGTCATGTTTATTAATTGCTCACTTAATCAGTTGGATAAGTACATATTACAGTGACCAATTGCCAGTCATATCCGGCTCGTCAACTTTACCACATTCAATGACATGGGGTCCACAAATGACCACTGGCCAGTTCCAGTCAATGCAAACTCTCGATCAACGTGGTTTGCCGACTATGCCTTATTATCCTGTTTGTTCTGCTTCTCCTACTGACTTAAAGTTTAACTTTTCAGTTTCTATGCTAACTTTTAAAATTGCTTATTCTCTACACGATATACTTTCACCATGCAAGTTTCATTTCCTATGAAAGGTATTCAGTTGGCAATTAATTAGTCCCTGAAATAGTAATGAAGTCATTAAAATAGTTTAGATCCTCTTTTATTTGCTTCGAATTTCGCAATTACTAATTTTTTTTTAGATGTCAATGATGGGACCATCAGCATCTATGCCATACGGACTCAGTTCACCATATTTATTATCGCCTTATGCAACTCTGCCGTTACCGGGGAATACCTCCGAACAGCAGACCTTAAGTACCAATCCGAACATTCCTGCAAGTCCTCTTGAAGGACAAGATCTCACCACCTATCAGCTCAGTTTATCATTGGACCAGGTGTTCTTTAGGAATGATTTCCTTCACTCATCAAGTTTCAATTTAGTTTTATTTCAAATTCAGCCAATTTATAGCTTAACTAACTTTTACAGCAATCTTCGGAGCGATGTATCAAGTTTGCTGCTTCCATCTAAGAATGTGCTCTATTTTCATAAAAATAAATGCTTTAGTATTGGCAAATTAATCATTTTCATAAAATATTCAAATTATTATTGAATAAACTTGCAGTACAATCAGCATTTGATACGTTCGCAATTGGATCAAGCTCAACAAACTGCTCAAGTAGCAAGCTGCCAAGTGCAGTTATTAAGGGATCAGTTGACAAGTGAAACAACTGCTCGAATAGAAGCACAAGTTTGTTCCTATCCATATTTCTTTGACGTCATCTAGAGGAGAAAATTACGTTCCTGAACTTTTCTGATTTAATTAGCAAAATTTTATCATCTATTCAAAGTATTAGGAGCCGTATCATAGTCATCAAAGCCTAGGCCCATAGTAGGATCTTTTTCACACAGAAAATTGACCAGAAATTTGCATACTTTTATTTTTTATATAAAACTATTAAACTGAAATATCCCTTTCGACAAGTTTTTGTCTCTGAAAAGTTTTATATTAATTAATAAATCCTTTGCTTGAGTTAGTTGATGGATGACTGTGCATGAATTATGTGTGTGTTATTTCATTGGATGCGAAAAAACTGATAGTTGTGATAGCCAAATTAAGTGTTATTTCTTATCTAGACAGTTGATTTATGAATAAATATTCATTTATTTAAAAGCAAAGAAGTTGGCTTGTTTAAATCAAAAAAAGTTTGAGAGACTCGAACTGAGAAATGATATTTTGGTCAATTTGTTATTCGTAATTTAATCACTGTGCTTTTCTATGTAATTAGATAGTTAAACATAATAGATCATTTCTATCATATTTCAGTCTCGGACGCATCAGCTGTTGAATGCAAACCGCGAATTACTAGAACAAGTACAAGCGCTTGTCCTAAGGCTTCAATCACTCGAAACAAAACTTGCCGATGAAATTCAAGAACAAATCACTCAACCGGTACAATTTTTCTTTCCATTTTCTAATGAAAATGAATAAATTAAATCAATGCATTTTAACGTTTTTTCCACTCTGCTTTTCTGGTGATTTATTATAATTAATAAAATTTAAATCATATTTAATTGTTTCAAATTTTATGTTTCAGTCAACATCAAAGGAACAACCAGTATCTTCAACGACTCCGGCGTCGGCAACGGGAACAGGAGCGTCATCACGATTGACTACTTCACTGCAGGAGCAGTTCAAAGGTGAATCGAAAGTTCCCGGGCCACCTCCAATTGATCCTTCAAAACCATATCAGGTTTCGTAACTTTTACTTTCTATTCAAATAGAATTCAGTTTTAAAAATTCGACCTTTTAAATTCTAATTTGATTCGGAAATTTGTTTTGCTGAGGACTTTTAAATTTCAATTTTTTTTGGAACTTAAAAAATTAGTCGCCGATATTTTTTCAGTTGCAATCACTGGCGGATATACGTGCGGGCTCGCTACCACCCCAGGGAGCTCAGTCCATGACAAGTAGCTCGACAAAAAACCTACGTATGGCGGATGATTTTGAAACCCGAACTGAACCGGAAAGCGGAGCTGAGGTATTGTAAAATGAATTTTCTAAATGAGTAGCTTATATAGTTCAGTCCTGCAATGTTCAGTAGTATCCACTCAATGCTACTCTGCCTTCTTCCATCTGAATTCTGAATTTGTATTTCAATCTGTCCATGCTTCAGCAACCTACTGATTGAGTTTCATCTCCAGGATTTCATTTCTATGAGTTCATTTGAAAATTAAGTTCAATTAATCTCCTCATAACTATTTCTTATTTCACTAATTTTTCGCTTCGAGCATCACTTAGTTCCAAATTATTGCAATAAAAACTTCTTATGAAAAGATTTTTTCAGGACACAACAGATTATAGTTCGTCAGATCAATATGAAAAGATTTCATATCCACCGATGCAACAACAAGCGATGCTACCAAATTCTCCACCCGGACCTCATCTCGATGTTTTGATGTCTAATCCACAAGTAAAAGAATTTCGAACAGCCGTTCTTCATAGAGTTTATATGATTAGCTTTTTCTACGAGAAAGCATTTTCTAGAAAATTACAAAATTTCGCTATGTTTTGATGTTTATTTGAACATAGGAATGACGAGAACTTGAATGGAATTAATTTTTAATTCAGACAAAAATACTAAGTGCAAAATCAACTTTTTGAAATACCTTCATCACAAATTTTAAGAAAATGGTTTCAGGTAAATCGAATCCTTCTAGATCAAATTCATCAATCTTTACAGGTGATGCCAAATTTGTCTTCATTTTTCTCTACTCAACCACCATCCTCCGATAATTACATTACCGGTTATTTGGCTTATCCAACAAGAAGTCAAACTTCAGAGCTAATCAAGGTTAATGAATATTTATTTTCTCAACTGATAAATTTTCAGAAGCCAATTATTTTGGTTTGAAATTAAATTTTGAAAGTCCTTAAATAGTTGCAGATGTATCATATCTCGAGATTCTTATTGATTACTCAATTAGTATCAGTAGTAGTATAATAACAGTCATAATACCTAAACCCTCTTGTCTTTTATCAAATCGCTTTATTATGTTATATCTATTAAGAATAAACTTAGATCGAGTACCAGAAATCATCAGCTTTCGCTATTTTTTATGCAGGATGACGATGAACAGCAAGTTGTTTCACCAACTAGTCGACGAATAAGAGAAAAGTCGAGAGTATTGGGAGGTGGGCCGATGTTCAAACGAATGTCATTTAATCCTAAACTTTGGGACGTGAAACGTAAAGATGTTCCTGAAACAACTGGTAATACGGTATCAGAAAGTATCGATGAAACTTCGGGACCAAGAAAGATCTTGGAGTCGGTTTTATCAATGAAATAGTTAAAATAGCTTCGTTCCTAGTATGATGTCTGATATCTTTAATAAAGAGGAATTTAACAACTTTGTCATTTAAATCGAATGAACTATTAACTTCGTTTATTTCACTCTTCTGGCTTACACCTCCCGGTAAAAGTAATTAAAAGCTGGGAACTGCTCATGAAACAGCAAGTTTTATCAATACGATCCAATAAATTTAAAGTAAATTATTGTAGAAAGCAGAAAGGAATATCGAAACTTGAAGAGAATATCGATTTTAAACGAAAACGGTCCGAGAAATTGGATCGATTTCATGGATCGCTATCAGTAGACCCCGGAGCATCAGCTGAAGAACACTATAAAGAATTATCGGATATGTAAGTTTTACACTCTTCATGAATGATTCTTGATAAAAATATATTTTTTTCTGCAGCCTCCTATTTACTTTCATTGACATTTCTAATTTCTTGAAAGTATTTTGCAAATTTTGGATGAAAACGCGAAAAGAATGACAATAAATTTAGAGGAGAAGTTGAACTGCCGAATAAAGTTAATTCCCCAAGACGGAAATCGTTGCTGTCCGGTCAGGTAGTACAACTGGAACCTGCTTCACTTCATCTAGCAACTGCTATGTATCCACCGAGACGGTTGGAAACATTCACTACATCCAAGCCACATTTATACAACGTAATGATTACTAATAATTTCCACATTCAGATGTGATATCTAGGTTCCTGGGGTTTTATCGGATCTGAAAATCTAATTTCAAGCTATCTAAATTCAACAATTTGCCATCGGAAGCTCCCTCAGTCGAATGAATGCCACAGAAAACTTAAAATTAACCTTTCTGATCTCTAAATGTTGTAGTTCTGAAGAACCTTCCTCCCCAGTATAGCTTCATTGCAAGATGATCATTGTCTGATATTATTAGTGATAAGCTATAGATAACCTGGTATTATTTTTCATAAGATAAGCTATGATGCATAAGGCACAAATATGATCCTTCAGATTTGCTGAACAAAACAAGAATTAGGCAAAGCAGTGTCTTCGAAATTTGAAAATTTATATTCTGATTTTCAAATTTCAATCTTTAGCTTTCAAGCAAATTAAGGACAAAATTTGTTTGTCCTTAATTTGGCTGTAATAAATTCATTTTAATTTTAATTTAATTTGGTTTTCACACTTGACTTTGCCCAAATTTTGTATTAAATTTATGCTCAAGATAAAGTGTGGTGCAATAAAAAGTGCTTTTTATCAAAGAATTTTAGAGGCTTTCGTTAGACATCCGAGATGACATGCCCACATCATCATCGAATTCTCAACAACAACAGCAACAGTCTACCCCGCTTATCGGTAACGGACCTATTTCACGACAGCCCGGTCGACAACTAGCAAATCATATCGGTGTGATGAGTGAAAAGGATAAATCGCGAAACACTGGCAGTAGTGGCCCGAACCAAATGTTGATACTGCAAGAAGCATTGAAACATGGCTTGGCTAGCACCAAGCAACAACTGAACCAGACTAATGAGGCATTAGATGGAATGAGAAGGTTAGTTTCAGTTTATTGAATTGTGGTTCTTCAAAATATTTGTTTTAATAATCTGAACAGAAGGTGATTTGAATAGTTGGTTATTGAGACTTAAATTTGTAAAAAAAAAAAGTTTGGCCAAAACTATATTTTTTAGTCTAAACAGGTTCCTGAGGTCAATAATTTCACTGACGAACATTTGAAGTTTGCAGTCAACAAAAACGACAGCAGAAAGAAAGAAATTTGTTTTGTTTTTATAGTCCATTACGATCTTTGGAATCGGAGAAGCAGAAATTGGGTGATCCGGTGGTTCTAGCGAAGCTCACCAAGCTACCAACCTTTATATCTGCGGCTGATTCTCCGGAAGAGACGCAACAGTCAGCCACAGCTTCCGGAACATCGCCTAAACAAACAACTGGTTCGAGCGCTATGAGGATTGTAAAATCCCGAAAAAGTGATGCTGGACTCCTCTAAATCTTCCAAAGATCACTTAAGAGGCATAAGAAATTAAAGATATTAGCTGTACACAAAGAATTTACTTCTGTCCATTCCATTTTTGATGTTATCATTTCTTTAAACCACTACTTAGACTGTTGTTTTTCTGCATATCGGCAAACGACTTTGCTTCAACACTTAGGGCTGCAACAACTTTACGGGAAATTCCTCAAGATTTTTCCTTTAACAATGAAGACCTCAAATAATGCACCTTCAGTTCCTTTAAGCCATTATTAAAAGAGACATGAAGTTTGAGTGAAATAGTAATTCCCTTTCTAACACTTGAGGTGATAAATGATGCTTTGCAAAGGTCAATATGTGTTCCTAACTCATTCATAAATTAATATAAGATTTTAATTTATTTATTCTAATAAAGCCGTTTCACCGTGTCATTTAAATGGACACCGTTTTGGAACTGTGTCATCGTCTTTCTCAATTTTTTTTTCCATTTTATTTTTGTTAATTTGTACAACAGTTTCCTAATTGTTGTAAACTTGAAAATATTCACAAATTGTTTTTAATACTTACATGTTTTTGCGATGAATCGTTATTTTTGCGAACTGTGATAGCTTGCCCGGCACAATCTTTAGTTACTGAATTGTATTAAAGCGAAACTACTAAGATGAAAATAGTTTTATCATTTGTAAAATATTCCTCCACCGATTTTTGATCTTTTATGTTGCTCACATTTTAACATATTAATTCAGAATTAGTTGGAATTTAATGTCTCATATAAAAATTGAAGAAGCGATTGTGATTGAGCGAGCAGTTCTCTTTTCTTCGGATGAATTGAAAATATTGGATTTGTTTGTTCGTTTGTTTTCCTTTCTTCTTTTTCTGGTGAATGAAAAAGTGATACAGGTGGTGAAAATGAAAAAAAATTCGTCACTGGAAGTATCATTACAAAGCAGTTGCAAGAGAAATCGGACAACTCTTAAGCATTTCACTACTTCCTGTTCTTCTTTTCTGCTTAATTGATGTTGAAAATTTGCTTAGATTCTTTAAAATTTGTCAATTCTGTTTAAATCTAAGGTAATCTAAGGAAATTGACATACCTGTTTAAGGAAAGGAAGAGCAGAGCTAAAACACAAGTGAAAGGATTTAGACGATGAAACTTGTAAAAAGTAGCAGTTGAATTTGACAACTTTTTAATCCCTATCAGGGAAATTTTTCCCAAGGCAGTTCCAGTTAACAGTTTTCAAAGATTCTGCTTTAGTACTGAACTAATATAGCAAAATCTTTGATTTTTAAAACAAAATTGTAGGCAGAAAAAACGAAATGTCACGATGATGCTCGAAGTCAAAGCTATACTTTATCAATTGCTTTTAATCCAACAACTTATTATGTCCTTTAAAGTTAATTGCTTTATTTGTTCAATAGAGTTTTCAAAATTCAGCATTGTGAGAACAATTTCCTACCACTAAAAGGTCATAATTCGAATAACTTCTTGTTTGTATTTATTTGCTATTATAATTCGAAGTGTATTTTCGTTTGAAAATCTGAAATCAATTTTAAATGAAAACGAATCAGATGTCTTGCAACAAGTTGGTCATAATCTTTTCACATGTTACATTAATTAATGAAAAAAATGCATCAGACGAGAAGCAGGCTTCGGTCCAAATGTTAGGATACTGTATGTAAGGCATACCTCGATATCACAAATATTTTAATAAAGCTTAATGACGTCCAAGTTCTGAGCATGCTGAGAATTGAGGCTTATAGCTACCGTTTTATTGCGTCGAGCATATCCTTTAGACAATATGCTTATTTCTTTTAGAAATTTCAGAAAGTAACTAAAAATTGATCCTAATTCTTCTACCTCAGCTTCAGTACTGCTCATAATTCAATAGAACTTTCGACGCAAAATCTATGCGTTAGTTTTTTTTTTTCAAAACATCTGAACAGAAATTTACATACAGATAAAAATGTATCTATCACTTTTATACACGTTATCATCGGAAAGACTCATTGAATGGGTGAAAAATTGGGCATCCATTATAATAACATTAAATAGCCGAAAATGAAGATAAGTGATAAAGCAAATACGACGACGCCATGTATGGCAATGAATGCATTAGTCCAGTCTTCCTGATAATTACTGGATGTCGATGACTTATCCTGTTCATGCAATGATGAGCAGTTATCCGTTGAATTAAACACGCAAATACACCTGTTGATTACTTCTGATGTCCTAGAAATTTAATCATTTAGAAGATCAAATTACTCATTCATCTCAGATCGTTTCGGCTTGGCGAAAATTATCTGTCTAGCAGTAAAAGAAATGTCTCAGCTCATTTTAATGAATCTAAGATATAAGCGAACTTGGTTGTACTCAAAAAATAAAATAAAATAAACATCCGATGAAATTATACATATTTAACAAATAATTTCAATTATATCTATTAATCCGACAATTTATTCATAATTTCTCTTTCTGTGAAAGAATTTCTATTTTGGAGAAGGAAGCAAGATGCACTTTAATCATTTCTCTTAGAATTAATAAAGCCTATCAAAACAGACTTGATAAGCCAATTCCATGGTGGAAGATTGCGACGAATTTTACTAAACAACCACAGCGTAATCGATACAGATATACTGAGCATATTAATTATCATAGCGAATTCCAAAAACCGTACTGAAACAGTTGGCTAAAAATTGATTAATTTATTTATGAAATTTATAAAAATTCATTGAAAATTCAAAATCTGAGATCTTTTGATATTTATAAACAGATATTGGTATGATTTCAAGTTTTAAAAACTAAAAATTCCAAAACACATACGGATATTTGGAGTGGAAGCTGAAGAACCAAGATGTGGCGAAATAAGTGTAGAGAAGAGTTGCAAAGTTAGAAATTGCAGGAAAAGTATGAACATCTTTGCGAAAATTTGCAGGTGAATCTGTCCCAGCAGAGGTGTCAGAAGGAAAAAGATGGATGTGATTGTACTTGGTAATGATAATTCGATATGCAAGGAATTTGCTGACCGTTTCAAATTGAGGCAGAAACCAAGCTGAAATTTTATAAATACTAACTGTGGATTAGCTGAGCCAATTTCATTAACAATATACACTAATTGTTCGAGTTTTAATTCAGTGAAACTATTTCAAGAATTGATTTGAGGAACTAATTTGAAATTAAAAACTGAATTCTAATACCTGTTGGACCTGTGAATCTTGATTGATTTGAATATTTGGCGTACTGCCGGAAACATACCAACCGTAATCGCGGAAATATTTCATATCTGTGAAAACCGGTCGGCTAGAAGTGATAAAGTCTATTCCTCCCTGAAATATGCAACAAGAATTGAAATTGAAATATCTATTTCCTTCATAATAGTATGCCGAACAAAAACATTCAAAATCAACTACTAAATAGCTTCCGGCTAAATGATGAACCAAAGGATTCCTATGTTCATTATATTCCATCTGGGAAGATGCAGTTAAGCGAAAGAGTACTGAATTTAACTGAAGTTTGTTTTTGAATTGAAACAGAACCTGATTAATATGTGGTTCAATCTGATAACAACATCTGTACATATCATTTGGGAAATTCTTGAAATCAGAATCGTCACAGAATGTACGGAGCGAAAAATTAATTATAGCGCGGACGGTACCGTTACTATTTATTGATACTCGTCGTATTTCCATCAAATCACCATTACGGACTGCCGTATCAAATCTAAACTAATATAAATCTAAATCTAATATAAATTTAAAATCTATCGAATGCTTGATCACAGTTGCTATCAGAGTAAATTTTCGTTAGCAGCAAATCGAGTTCAGAAATTTCCACCGTTCAGTAATTTATGTTTTAAGCAACTTAAATTTTACCACTCAAACTCGAGTTAAAGATTTTTGGAAATTCAAAATACTTATTTTAAAATTTTTCATTAAATGATAAAATTTAAAAATTTGCCTAAAATATGACGAGAAAGAAAACTTTACTTCTACTACTATTACTTAGACTAAGAATATGTTATTACGCTTGAGCAGTGAGCATTGGCACCCAGACGTGGCTAACGGAGTTGATTTCAAGTTTTTTCAATTTCCAATGTTTTTCATCCCAGCTGAGCCGATTGTCTTCCCAAAACACAATCATATAACCATTGATGTTCAGTTCCCTCATGAATTCATTCTGAAACAGTTTTTTAAAATACTTAAAACAAATTTAATTAACCGGTCAATGTTAGAAAAATTAATTATTTAATTATTGCTATCCACGACATATTCACTTGCTCAATTCGTATAAATAAATTCTATGTCCGATTCGTACAAATAATGAAGATCAAAAACTGGCTTTAATAAATTTTAAGACAATCTCTAAACTGGTTTTGATGCGCAATATGCTTGAATAATTGTTTTGGAATTTTTATTCCACGTCATGAATTGAAAACGCAGAAAGTTTTCAAAAGATGTAACGTGTTTAAAAAGAGGCTGCTAGCTGATTTTAATTTTTCACTTTCCAAGTACTTTTTCATCCATTACAAATATAAGAAGAACTTCGAGAAATAATAAAACTACCAATAGCGTAACTTTTACATTCAAAAATTCCTTTTAATCGTGGAGTTGCTTACCAAGACAAAATGCTGAAGAGTTATTTGATGGAAAAGTATTTTAACTCGTGACCCTCTGAAACCGGTAGTTTCCGGTGGAAATGCTGCCAAAGCTTGAATTGCATTAAAATACTGTGTTTTTCGCTGTGCTTCTGCTGCCAAATAATAATACAAGCATTGTTCGAGAATCTCGAACTGATGTCGATTTAATGTCTCAATATCTGAAATAATAGTGGCTAGAGTGTATGGCTTATCTATGCCACTAATATCTAAAAATTCATCAATAAATCATTGCTTAATTTTTTTTATGTCTTTAAACAAATTAGTAAAAAATGCTGAAGAATTTCACTTCTCGTTCAATAATTTTTACTCTCTACAACTGTTTTTTTTTTCTGTTGAAAAATTTTATTGCTTGATAGATCACCGAAAAATCCAAATTTTTTCTCTTTTCGATATCTTCAGCCATATTTAAAAATATGAAAGTTCTTCATGTAAAAATAAAAACATTAAACTCACAAATTACCGGATGTATTTTTTAGATACTGGCAAGTATTCAAGCTAAATAAACTGGGGATCGGCTCTAAGGTTCGAGGATTCTGAAACTCTCCCGTAGAGGAATCTTCGTTTTGTGTTGCTGGTGGCAATATTTGAAACAAAAATACTAGTATCGCTGTTCCCAACATCTTGAAATACATTTTTAAATTATCTGATGATGAATTGAATATAATGAGGTAAATTAAGATTTTAGATCGATTTTTCGAAATAAGAAACAACAAAATCAACAACAATTAAAAATTAATCAAAAGTTGAAACCAATGAAATCCTACAACTACTAATGTGAAAATGATAGAAACAAACGAATTGCGATTATGGTGAAATTGATATAAAACATTCCTAATCATGTTAACAGCTGTCAAGAAAGTTTGCATCGTTTTATCGTTATATAAAAACCTTAACTCTAATTCACAAATTAGTAAAACTATTAAGTTGATAAACAGTTTTCGAATTATGATCGAGACTCGAGAAGAAAGTTCCAATTAGAAGTAACTCTTTTTAACATTAAAAGAACTACAAGGAAAAAATTGAATTACAGTGGAAACTATTTAATTGAAGTTGTAAAAATTAGTGAATGGGCTTGAACTAAGAATTCCTTACCAATTTTTTGAGATTTGCCTCCGTTTCTGCTTCAAATATTATTAGTTAATTATTTGTCTCACTAATTTCAATCATATTTCTACGATGGACAAGATCAGTTCATTTTGTTTCTCTATAGACAATATTTTCTCAATTCAATTTTTAATTCTTCTCAACCTCGTAAACACTGATATTAACCACATCAGTAAACATTCACTTGAAACTCATTAAAGAAATGTCAAAATATTTTATGCTAAATATTGAAATTTGAAGCACGCAACACAAAGTTTCATCATCTATTTTAGCATACAGTAAATGATGAAAGACTTGAAGAAATGGTTGAATTTTTTGAAATCTTCACAAGAATAATTGAGAATTTCATTTGTTAAAGTTGAGCGATAGGATTAATCTTCCACAAACTAATTGAATGTTTATATATTAGCTAATGTATCGAAAATCTAAGCACGTTTCCTGTTTCATTGCAGAAAGCTCGTTTTTTAAAGTTACGCACATCTGATGGATTGAGTAGAAAATAAGAAATTTACTGATTTTTTTTCCTTTATTTGTTCGCCTTTAAATGACAGCCAATGCATGAATGAGTAAAAAATTTACAGTTAAATTAATTGCTTTGAATTGAACTTCAGTCTTATCCAAGTAAATCATAAAATTGATTGGAAAGATCAAGAGAAATAAATTGAAGTGAAGGAAACAAATAGATGAAATATCGAAGTGGACAAACAACGATGTAAAAATAATTTTTTGTATGCGTGATTTGTCAGAATGTCAGAAATTGTAATTTAACGGTAAAGGAAGTTCTTGGAATTAATTGCAAGTGAGCGATTATTGTGTATTTTATAAATTAATTACTATAGAAAAGGTATTTCTTATCATTGAGCAAAAGTTTAAAGAGATAATGGTTAACAGTTTAGCAAAATAATTGCCGTTAATGCAGCTAGTAACATGAAGAAATTTTTGAATGAATAAATTAATTACCATGTTAGAAAAACGATACGAACATCTAGTACTTTCCCACTGTTCATTTATCCTAGTCAAATTCTAAACTTCGAATGAACAAACTTCTACTGCTTCTTGAAGTAAATTCTTATTACCTAAGAATAATGGAGCTCACTTAACAGTGATAACGATAATAGTAGTAATAATTTATCTGCCTTTGTTACTGCAATTTAATCCCTTCACGTGTTTTACTTTTCCTTGCTCCTCCTCTGTTAAAATAGTCTTCACTGCTGCATTTAAGTTCGTTTTGTTAAACCAAAGTATATATTTTTGTGTTCCCAGACATAAATTAACTTAAATTAATTGGTAAAAAAATATTTAAATCTTATATTTAATGAAAGTTTGTAACCATAACAACTTTTGCGAAAATAAACCATAAGGTAAAGATGAAAGAAGTGATTGAAACACCTATGTCTTCACTGCTGTATTTAAAATTTAAATGTCGTCGAGGTTTCGCCATTTCTTAAATGTTTTGATTCCAAAAAATAAAACTATTCAACTGGAATATCAGTATTTTTTAAAAAATCCAACTAAGCATTTTATTTTTTACAGAAATAACAACGCTGCGAACTACTGAAATTCATGTCTCAATGATTTCATACAGTTAATTAAGTGATAATTTAAATAAAAGACTAATGACTAATATGATATGTTAAATAGTTATTCTGAGAGTGTTGAATGCTTAGTAATAAGTTTTGACTTTTCCCAACATATCATCAAGAACTTGTTGCACTTCCTATCACAATGCTTGTAATCTGGATGCTGATAATAAATCAGCAATTTTTAGCGATTTTTTCCAGATTTAAAAAAATGCATTTATCAGGGAATAATAATTATGATAAAATCATTAAAGATGAAAATATTTGAACTTGCAATTATGGAATAATAGTTAAGCAAAGGCTGAAACAACAACCTTGAGCAAGAATAATTAATTAATGAAGCAAACCATAATGATACGATATTTGAAATTATTATTGCTTTAAATAAGATTTGCATTGAAGAATATTTAGCAAAAATTTTCAACTTTTAGCTCCAATGCTTGAATCATTCAGAACTGGTTCATTCCCACATCTTTCTTCTTTCCGTTTCTCTCCTTCCCTTTTCATCTATTTTCTATTACAAGTTTCAATTATTTCTAAAAACTTGAAATGCCTTCACTCATTGTTGCTTCAGCATCTCCCCAAAACAAGTTCTTTTTTATAAGTACAATTTTAATCCATCTAGAAAGATTTAAAACAACACTGTGAAGTGTATTACTAAATAGCACATCAAAATTCCATTCCTCCACTTATAACATTGCTTTCTTGCTTACCTGAACACTCCCAAGTGCTTTCGAATGATAATAAGAGCCAATCACGAAGATCGAAAAGATCCATCGCTTATAATTTCATTTCAAAATTTACACACCCAAAAAATATGTATATGTAAACTTTTCATAGCAACAACATTTAATGCATGGAAAGCATCGTCTACCTATTTCGAAGAAAAAATATGCTCTATAAACTCAAACAACTTTCCTTTCCAGTTTGAGAAAAATCTAGCAGAAATGATTTTTTTTTATTAAAAACTTTTTTAATAAGTAATATATTGATATTTGCCACCAAATCAACAAAGTAACTAATTGCAAAAATCATCTGATAAACTTCAGGATTAGTGAGAGGAATCAGTTTCTCCATTTCTAATTGTACTACCGCAAATGCTGCGAAAAGATCTCAGATTAGTCAGATTTAACAGCAACAAAAAATAATAGCTAAACAAAGTTTTGTTGCTTTACTGAGGAATTTTTAATTTTCCGACCAATTTTTCTTCTGCAATAATATTGCCATATCATTTAGTTTCCATGCACTGATACATAATTCTATAAAATCTACATTTATTTCTCAAAATAATACCACTTTTCCTTATATCAGCTTGTCTACCCATCTATATATGCTTAACATGTTTCCGGGTCTGATGTATTTCACGTTAATGAAGTTGATAATAATGCAAAAAGCATTTAAGGTGGTATACTTAATATACTTAAAATGATGTTGATAATAGAAGTATGCAGCGATATCTTCTGACGTTGGAACATGTAGTGATATTTTCCTCTTACCTATGGTTTGTAGTTGCATGCATTTTATCATATGTTGAAGGAATAGTTACCTGGATTACCATATTTCAATTTAGTCCAGACTGCTGATTTTCTTGTCTTTTCTGCTGTTAAGAAAAAAAAAAATTCTTTGATAATCTGTCCATTAGTTGACCTTTATCTCGATCTGTAGTCATCAGACGGAAAGACAGATTTCGTTTTATACCTGGCATTATCTCGAGCTGATAGCTATCAGTTGAAATTGGAATTCAGGAAATTTTCCTTTTCTCTTCCAAGAACATTACTTTAGAGTACTGGCTGAACTCCTGTAGTTGCATCATTCGTAAAGGCTTTTTGAAGTAATGATTCTTATGTTGAAAGCATTTGTGTGATGTATTCTGAAAACGGAAGGCCATCTATGATAATATCTGATGGAGATGGAATAAGATTCATCAAAATAAAATGGTTAAAATATATCATCCTGCAGAAGCTGATAGGAGCATCTTTCGACAGGAATCTTGTATGATTAATAATTGATTCCTTCCACAACGAACTTAGCACTGGCAGAAGCAAATTCAGAATCTCAGGAATCAGTCTGCTAAAAATTATGCAAAACTTAATAGATACAGTAACCTATATTTTCTAATGACTCCTCAAGAAAAATCTTTTTATGTATACCATTGTGCACAAGTACCAGGTTGAAACAAAATTCAGTACGGAGATCGCGTATCATTAGAACTATACTAAAGGCTTGACGGTAGTGATATTGGTAATGGCGGTGATGTTGGATGGGATTGATAATGAAGATAATGATGAAGACTATGATTATGCCGACGACGGTGTGATAATAATTATATTGAAAAGGACATGAAGTGAAGGCAATAGTGATGGTGATAGCTTAGCTAACAGATTGGAAAGTACAGTTCTGCAACTTGCATCAACAAATCTGTCCCAGTTTGGTCTAAAACAATGTGTTGATGACATTTGGTCTGTTTTAAATGTAATTTAATCCAATCCGATTAAAATCATTCCGGAAGTAGAATTAATAAAGGGAATTAGTGGGATAGGAAAGAGAATAGACACTGCTTGCTGCAAGAAATTATAGGAAATTTTAATTAAATGACAAAGCAGAAGAGAAGCACACGTTGTTCAATGCAAATGACATTCATTTCCTGCGGTAAAACAGTTTGGAAATTGGAGCGAATGTTGCTTAAAGTCATTGCAGCACCTTCCTCATTGCCATTTATTCCATCGTTTGCAGTTTATGTTAATAAGAAGGGAGAAGAGAACTGAAATTCATATTGATCTTTTCTACTGGCTCTTTTCATTTGAGGGTGAAATGAATTCCAAGTTGGAAATGAATTTTTGTTGGATTAAAAACCAGAATCAACAATCAGTCAGCATCTGAAAGGTAGTTATGTAATTTTACGAATTATAATAAAACAGAAAAGGTGCAGCAGTCAAGTATGTGATTAATCATCAGCTCGAGAAGCAATGCAGATTCATTTTTTCACTCCAAATTATATTTATGAAGGATTGAAACAACAGAATTATGATTAAAACTGGTGATCAGTAATCAGAATTGAATTACATTCTGATTAATAACCAACGATCGGCTGAATGAATGAATGCTCCGCGAACTTTTTAAAAATGAGCAGGAATTTAAATTCTAAATAAAGCTATCGACAATTCATTCAAATTTCCTGGTTTGAAATCATCTCGTCATCGATCAAATGGTTCAATAGAATTGCGGGAAATTTTCATTGCACTAATTAAAGTTTGCCAAATACTTTTAATCAAATGAAAAATTTTATGCGAAACATACAGAAATATTAACCATAGCATTAAAGCAGTTTTCAGTAAGATTCTTCAGAGTTCATCCCTTCACGAAATTTTAAAAGTTGAATGGATGGCAGTACAAATTGAGTAGGGAATTGTAACGAAACTTTTCAAGCAAACTTTTAAAAAAATTAGAATCAGAATATTAGTAGTACTTGAATAATATCCTTTATCATAAGAATTATTCAGCAATCACAAAAATATTTATTCAAATTTCGGATTCACATTAATTTGAAAGTGGCTGCTGCTTCATTATTAATTGTTTTAGCAATGTTCTAACATTTAAACTGGCAAATTCGAATTCCTCATTACATCAGAATGATAAAATTATTGACAAGCTTTTTTTGATATTTTTCTTTTCTTTTTTTTAAACAAATACAAATTGAGATCGATTTTTTCAGTTTAAATTTGTTCTCGTCTATATGCTAAACTACAAATTCTCGTGCCATCAGTTTACTGAAATTGAATAGCATGAATTTTTTAAGGTGAAGATGCAATCAATTGAGAAATTTTGATTGTAGATTACCTGCTTGCGTAAAACAAAAGATGCATTTAAATCTGCGAATTCAATCATTTTTGCAATAATCAAAAATTTGTGTATTGAATTTTTTAGCCACACTAACTAGCAGAATTTGTATTATTTTTAAAAAGAGGAGAATGATGCTAAGTGATAATTGTGATACAGTGGAAACTATAAATTACAATGATATAAATGAATGAAACATTCTATCTTAACTCAGTGAGAATACTTAACAAAATCTGTGATACAGTGAACTCAAAAAAAAATCAAAATATTAATTTCGATTATTGAAATTTTGATCAATAGTCAACTTTTTCAACTAACCAACATGTATGCCATCTTGATATCCATATTGATATCATTGAATTTGTCACAGATTTCGCAGATTACTACCCAGAAATGTATAAAGAAACTAATGAAAAATGGTTTCATCTGCAAAAGATTTACATGAGTAGAACAAGATAAATCAGGCAGATAAATGATAAAGATTAACAAAGTAACCTTATTGAGGGTTACACTTTCACGACACACGTACGTTATTAACAGAACGCATTCCGCTTGGCGGAACAGAGAACTATTTCCATCACCAGAAGACAATAAAGTTGGCTCTGCAAGATTTCCAGTGAATTTCGTTGAAATTTCTATTCTCGCAACATCTAGATTTCAAACTGACTTCAAAATCTATTCTGACTACTTTGCAATGAGGAAATGTTTCGTTCCACTTAGAGTTATATAAGGAAAAGAGAGACAGTACGAAAATTTCCTCTCAGATAGCCATAAAGAGGTGGCCTTTAACTAGGCTCAGTTAAATTGTTATACATCTTTAATTAACAAAAATTAATTGGAAACATCATGTGGATTGAATCGCAAATACATTGTTAAGTCTTAAATACATATGAATCGCAAATATATATGGTTGAATCATAAACTCTATTCATAATTTAAAAAAAATTTATTGCCATAGTTACCAACCAACATTAACGCTATTCTTTTTCATTTACGGCTATCTGATTTTGACTGTCTCATTTATCTGTTTGAATGTTAACATTATCATTATCACTATCACCATTATAATTAATTGTTCATCGTTATTATAGAAATTAATATCAATTAACAAACCAAATGCTGCTTTAATGAACATACATTACTTTAAATAAAAATTACTCTGTGACAACCGATTTTGCTGACTACTGGAAATGGAAGGTAAGGGAAACGGTTTTCTGGTTTTCGTTTGTTCCTCATGCACTCTGTTGATCCGTACTTCAGAGTGTGAATTTTTTCCTCTCAGTTCTTTATTCAACACATCTAGAAACTGAAAAAATCGTATAGTTAAGCAAGACATTTAAAATTCACATATCAGTTTAAATTCAATGATTGAGTATACCAAGTAATATTACTCAAGAATATGTTTAATTCAAAAGTTTTGCTTTAATATGGGATTTGCGTATATTTGAATTTCTCAATTAGTCGGTGGATCTCGAAGAATAAAAAATCCTTGTGAAAAAAAAGAAGTGTCTTTAAGAAATCACCAAGGAAAGGCTAACATAGAGATATGTTAGGATCTAACAAGGATAGAGAAAAGAAAAGTGAAAATTTAAATTCCAGGCATGAAATAATAATTCATTTTATGCTCGAGCAAAGAGAAATTTCGCCTCTTCTTTTCATAGAATAATTTCAGTTTACAACTTTGTAGGATAATTTTGGCTAGTCGTTTCGGAGGACCAGTATGATATATAAAATAAGAAATTAAAATAAAATGGAAGTTTACCGGATCCCGTAGGAAATCCTGCACCAAGTGATCGATAACAGCTTCCTTCATCGACTTGATTTCATCACAACGATTTTTGCCAATGCTTTTTCCACAAACTCTTAACAAATATTTGATCAATTGAGGTTTATTAGAGAAGTTTAAGATGGAGATAAAGGAAAATGTGGAACCTGAGATGAGGCAAAGTTTGTGCCCATAAACGACACTCAGCCTCGACTTCCTCGTCGGACATTGGTTCGCCCTCATAAATTGACTTCTCCACTCGCACCAAAAAATGTTCTTTCCTTTCAGCTCCATTTGATAACAGAAAATTTCGCAAGTGATAATGATTTTTCAGCTCTTTTTGCTGTTCCATACCACTAGCCGAAATGCCTGATGGATGTATTGTTAATGATGATGAAAATAATAACAGTAATAATAATAATTAATAATAATAAGTAATAGTAATAATAATAATTAATAATGATAATAATAATTATAATAATAATTAATAATAATAATAAT
>PQVD01000586.1:13361-24761 GCA_003012265.1 Setaria equina | reverse complement strand
ATTATTATGAATTATTATTAATTATCGATTATTAATTGTTATTGTTATTATTGGTTATTATCATTACTAATTATTATCATTATTAGTTATTATCCTTGTTAGATATTATCATTATTAACTATTATCATTGTTATCGTTAATAATTACTAATTATTATCATTAACAATTATTATTGATTGTAATCATCATTATTAAATATTTATTATTATTATTATTAATTATTGTTATTAAATTAATTATTGCTGAGCGTGCTTTAGAATGCGTCCGATACATCCATTCATGAACCGATTGCTCAGCGTTTGAAGAAAGCTTCATCAGCTTCGAGGAAAGCGGTTACGGAGTATCACGACTCAAGGGTGGATGGTATGTTACAGTTTCTTAATTGGCGAAGCTTTTATGTGAAGTTCCAGAAATATTTATGAAATTCCAGAAATATCTGTTTCAGATGACGATTATGTGGATAATGAAGCAGAAAAGGAGGAACGTCGTGCTGAGTTACTGCGGCAGCTGAAATGTGTTGAAGAAGCAATTGCTCGTAAACGTAGTCGGCCAGTTATCTGAATAAATCATGATATTTCTTGTCTAGTCTTTTCCAGGATTTTCTGTGGTGAAGGTTTTTCTATATATTTTTTATATCGATATATATGATTTAATTTATTTAAAAATCTATGTTATTGTTCATAAAAACAATGTCTTAATTTATCGCCATATTTTTGGTTCTAAACCAATTTACCCAGCATAATTTGCCAGTATCGGGCTTCATATTTTCTTCTTTGTTAAATGTTAACCTCAGTTTATTTCTCAAGAGAAAATTTGAAAATTTCAAGTCAGTATTTGTCTCTGTAGAAGTTGAAAAACTTTCCGAAAAAAAAAAAAACCCACGTTCTTATTGATTCTTATACTGAACCTCAGAAATCATGTTGTTCAATAGCTTGTGCAGCAAAATACAGTAATAGGTTGCTGGAAATTCCTGAAATGGAGATAATAAGCTGTTTGTAGACTTGGAAGTATGGGATATCTAGCAGCAGTTGCAGCAGATCTCTCAGATTAGAAGTTGTATCCGTTTTTAATGACTTCCTAGAACATTCGATGTTAGAAAGGATGATAGTTGTTAATTTAGTGGGTATTTATTGTTTCTTATTGGTTCTTATTTATATTCAACTTCACGGTTTTTTCACAAAATAAAATGAATGATAAAATTTCACTCAAATTCTTTCTGTTCAGTTGTTTCCACACTTAAATTTTAGAAAATCTTGTTTGATTCATTTGTTAAATCAATTTTCTCAACCTTCAGTCGCTAACACTCTACATGTTTTCAGATTTCTTTTAATTTAATTTATGGTTTAATCCTCAGGTCTTTTAATGCTTGAAAATAATGAAAATAATGTATTTGTTCGAGAGATGCAGGTTGTTTTAAAAGTGGGGTTAGGTTAAGTTTTCGTCATTATAGAGTACTTATTACAGTCTTCACTGAGTTCGCCCACGTTCCTATAGAAGTGTTATTACATTTTGAAACTTCAAAATTTTTTAAAAAATATCAGTCGGAGCATACTGATTATTTTTTAGGTGTTGCTTTATACACGAGACCTGCATACAGATCGGTTCTATGTTGTGCCACCATTTCGAATGTAATTTGGCTATATTAACTGCTAGATTTGGGAAATGGCTGCTAATTCTACTTCATTCGAACCACTGAATCCGCATAAAGTTTTTGTCTTGGAGAAACGAATTAGGAAAGGATTCAAAATCCGTAGACAACCAGTGGAGAATTTCATAAAGAGGAGGATTGCCAAGACCGATATAAAAAACTTGAAGTGCTTCCTTCAATTCATATTTCAAGTATATTCAAAAAATAAATGTGAATAAATCCAGTTTATGTTCGTTTTTGAAGAAATTAGCTTCAGCAGCCTCGGTGCTTGGAGTAGTTTGAACATGCAGCAGATACAATACATAGTGAATTATTGTTTGTAAGTGTTATGAGTTTTCGCAGGGAGTGGAATTATGGTTATATTTAACATACTCGAAATATACATCCAGCTTTATTTACTGCTTTACAAGTTGAATTTCAGATATTCACAGTTTGAACCGCTTTATGAATTGTGGTGTGAGTATTTTAGCGCTTTAGTTGTTGGATCTGGTAATCAATCAGATTCGCGAGTGCTGAAGGCTGATTATCACGGTTGCCTATTGATGGTTGCTGAAGCTGCTAATCCGTCTCAGGTTCGTTTTTCTTCGCTATGGACTTCAACATTTTTGAACTTTAAGGTCATAAGGTATTTATTACTAAAAATGTATAATATTCTTCGTTTTGAATAATGAATAAAAAATTTTTATTGGTCTGTTTTAGATCGGCATTTGTGGCATTGTAACTCGCGAAACTAGACAAACCTTCATGTTGATTACAAAACAGGATCGCTTGTTGAGTTCGTTCTTAACGGTTTTTCTTACTTCGACAAAATTTTGATTTGTTTTATATCTCTTCCCTTCCTGGAAAATTCAACAAAATTTCTAAAAAACTTTTTGCCTTTCATTTCTTGCCTAATTATAATTTTTTATTTCTAGCTATTCCGAAACAGGGCACCACATTTCAATTTGCACTGAAAGGCAAAATATATATTTTATTCGGGAACGCGTTCAGGTCAATTTTACAAGTTTTCTTGTTATTAATTACGGAGAAATTTAATTACATTTCACTCGCGGATGTGTTTCCTAAGTTGTCTTCTCTTAGAAAAAATCTTCAGTGAATTTATTTTAGGTTTCAGCCATCGTTGCGAGCAAAAAAAATACTAAGGAATCGGTGCTCAATTCCATTCTTTCTGAAATAATATATTTTGAAGATATGGTTTGATTTTCAAGCGTCTGTTTCAAACGACAAGTAGCTAAAGCGAGTAATAAATCATGCTTTATTGATTGCTAAGCCTGAGCTATTTTCCCTTTTTTTCGAATATCTTTGATTGCAGTGTAAGATTGTGATTCTGTTTTTTAAAATGTTAGTAAAGCATTGAAGTTAATATATCCTTAGATTATTACACTTTCCCAAAATCCGAAATATTATAAAAGTGGAACATTAGTTTTCTTGTAAATGCAATATTAGTGAACGGCGCAATATGCGGAAGTAGTCTGTTAAAATATAGATTCCATTGTGTGATACGAGATTTCATGAGGATGGTACGGATTTGGAGATTCAGTATATTGCGCATAAACACTCACATTTCTAGGAGTGCAGAAAAGTCTGACATTATCAAGACCTATAATTGTAGTAAAATCTGAGTCAGTATTATTAAAAATATTTTTTGTAAGAACTTCAAATTTAGTCGTACTGCTGATATAGTGAGATATAGTGAGCGAGTTTTTTTTTTCCTTTTAGGTGTTTTCAAAGGAATTGGAATTGAATGGCTTCAATGCAAAGAGTACTAGAAAAGTTTAGAATGGTGTATAAATGAATAGATTAATCCATTCGTCATCACTTCATAATTACAATTCAGTTACTGTAAATTATAAAATCATCATTGCAAAGATTCCGCGTTATATCGATTTAAGTAAATGGAAATGAAATAACCACAAAATAATCTTGCTTCAAGTAATCAGATTCTCGATTATCGAAGCTTGACAGTTCCTTTCAATCATGAAAGACGATAGGCAGGGATGTAGTTTGAGAAATATAACGGGATAGGCAAACAAGGTGGAAACTGAGGAAGAGGAATAAAATAAGCATATGTCCGATCTCACTGGTGCACTATTCATTGAAGGAAATCTGAAAAGTTGTCTAGTCTTTCTGGAAAGAAATCAGACTGCGACAAAGAAATTTATTTTGCTTATCACGACTAAGATTTACTTATCGTACCTGCTCATTATGCCTTGATGATGCCTTTATTGCGATTTATTGGGTTTAGTGATTCGTTACTCCACGCAAACGTTAAATGGACCAATGTTCATTTTTAATGCAGCGGTATTGCGAAGTGTTGAAACTAATAGTCGTCTATTAGTTACTTCCAACAGTAGTCTGCATCAGCTCTTTGAAGCCAAGACTTTATCGAAACAGATCAAAATAACAAACATCATTAAACAACCGCTGGACGTTAATTATTCGACAAATTATCGGGATTAATCAGGGAATAAGATAAGCACAAAGAAAGGCACAGCCAGTTCCTGGTTTATAAGTCCTGAAGTCCTTGTCTCAACAAACATGTGGAAGTTCCCAGATGCTCCTATTAGTTGACTACTTTCGAATTTGAAATCCCAAATCTTTTATGTACGATTCTTAAAGGTGCTTTCAATATCAAGTGCACTGGTTTAACAGTAGTAAATTAGTGTTACAATGCAAGAGTAGAGAAAATATAAAAATCGTGATGGCTACTTTCTTCTTAGAACAGAGCTGTTATATAGTACCTAAAGGAGGTTCCTCAAGTTGCGTATTTGCTTTAAACTTGTGATTACTTCATGAAATCGAGCGAAGCATTCATCATAATTACAAGTACGTCCAATCGAAATTTTGGATTTAGTTGACTCGCGAGTGAGCAAACTCTTCCTTCGGTCGAGCTGTTTGTGGCTATTCATATCTCAATTGTGATGAGGATTGATCGGAACAATTCTAACATATTCTCTAAGATCCCATGAAATAAAAACTGAATTGGCATTTCAAATCTGAGTAATGGTAAGTTCAAATGACACATACACTGAATTCCACCTTGGTCAGCTTGAATGATTACAGCAACAAGATACATTGAAGCTAGATATGTCTAGTTCATTATTTGGCTAAAACTATTTAGACTCATCAGTATTTTTCCCACTGCTGTCTAAAAAAAAAAACTGACTAACATACTGATTACACAGATAAAAGACAGATCATTGAGCTCATGTACTAATGCACATTTGAAATTGTTTTGTCTACATTTCCATATTTATTATCAGTAGTGAGTCTTTTCTTCGTAATCAACGGATCTTTCGAATTCTTGACGAAAAAATATATTTCAAGAGCATTTCGTAATATGAACCTCTCATTATGTTATTTATTAGAATAGAAACAAGTGGGAGAAATACAATAAAGATAGGAAAATCTGCAAAGGTGTACACATTCCAGCGTTTTTTCTAATTCAGCCTGCTAATTGACAGAGTTTTCCAGTGACTATTTATTTTCAAAGGAAAAAGAATTATTCAGAAGCCATGATTTGTAAACGAATGAATTGCTTCATGATCCGTAAAGAGAGGGATTTCTGTCAAGTTTCATAACGATTTGGTTGAATCTTCACAACCAAACATTTCTGAAAGGGACTTTGAAGTAAACTACCGAAGCAACTCTGTAAACAAGCAAAATTTTTGATATTTCCGAAGTTACTAGTCAATTATTCGAACTCAAAGATTCCACCCTACAAACTTTTACTACTCGTCTTGCATCAGGATATGAAATGACCTCTGAACTGTCGAATTGGAGTATCAGAGACCACCTGCGATGTCACAGTGCAGAAAGAGTCGTGTGGTATGGCACACACGTACAGTGCTGCGACGACAGTCCTTCCGAGAGTGTTTGTTGCTAGGAGCGATGACAAATACAAATACACTCAATTCTCGCCCACTCCCAGCCCATCTGATGCGTCGCGGTGTGTCCGTCGTCTCTCTGTATTGTCTTTCTGGTTCGCCTTTCATTGTCTGCTGTTCCGAGTACGCTTTTCACGCGTAAACCAAGGATTCCCCCGTCTCACGTACGTCATCTTACTCCGGTAGATATTCCGGTAATGACTGTATTGAGTTGTAGAGCGGGCAATCACTATATGCAAAGTATATATCCACTATTTCCATTTGATTTCTTGACACGTGACCAAACACTAATATTACCCAGTTCACAACTTTCTAATTACGATTCAGGAATGTGCAGTGCGATCACAGAAGAGTATCCATTTAGATATACTGCAAGTTCCTTTTATATTCGATAGCACCAGTTATG
The DNA here is from genome assembly GCA_003012265.1 of Setaria equina. NCBI lineage: Eukaryota > Metazoa > Nematoda > Chromadorea > Rhabditida > Setariidae > Setaria > Setaria equina. The sequence continues at coordinate 18,820 of PQVD01000586.1, read as the reverse complement.
ATGGTAAAAATCTATTTATTTTCTATCATGTTTTGACGATTGATTTTTGAGAGTGTTGTCATCTGTAAAAACGAGTTGTCAGAGTATTTCTTTCTTTTTTGCTCTCGTTCAGGTTGGATCGGTAGCCTCCAAAAAAAAAAAAAAAAAATTGAAATATTTGATTACTAAATCTGAAAACCTACCGTTCTCGTCCCAAAAGATTTTGCATGTTGTCTTTGCTTCACTGATGATGTTGAAACCGATTATACTTTTTTACTGAACTGTCATACCTGTTACGTTAAATGTGCTGTCCTATCATAAATAACATTAAATTCCTGTTTTACATTTCACAGTTAGCAGGGGGACAACATCTGATATCAATAGTAACTAGCTATAACACTGCAACTGCTACCTTTTTTCAAGAAACCAATGGGGTATATTTAATTGAATATTAGGTTACATTCGCATCATCCTTTATCATTTCTTATCTTTAGGTATCATTTAACACTGGCATCATAACAAACCAATCCATAATTACCATTTACTTTCGATTGACTGATCTCTTTCTTGTCCATCCGATTGCATCTTATTTAATCCAAATAATTATCTAAGCGCTCCGCTGCTCGATACAATCAGTGAAGGCATTACTTCCAGTTTTGAGGAAATTGCAGACTGTGATCCTAAGGAATTTTTCCATGCTAAGCTAACAAATATGGATGATAATATAGAACTTCCGAGAAAGTTCCGTATAGTCATTTTGCGATAACTACCCTCTCCATACTTTATTAAATGTAGCTTTGAAAAAAAAAACAAATTTAATTTAATAAAAATTATTTTTGCTTTTTTTTTTTCATTTTCACAAACATTTTCCAGTGCTCAACTTTCTTGTGTGTCTTAATCTGAAATTAGCATTACGAGAACACACTGTCAGTATGTCTCATGTCTATTCCATTCCAAGTTTCTGAATCTCATTTCTTAGTTTCTTGAAAGAAATTAAAAAAAAAATTATTTTTGTTTTTCTGCAGTATATATTAAGCAGCGAGGCAAGCTTCTTTTTTTTTTATTTCTTCTTTTTAAAATATCAAAAAAAAAAAAAAATTACGGATCATCAGTCATTTCCTTATATGTTTTATTAATTTATTTCTCAGCATAAGTCTAAAAACTCATTCTCAATAGACGATGATTTTGGAAGAAGAAGAAAGATGAAGATTGTTTTTATAAGAATTTCATTAACTGTTATTTGAAAGACGAATCAATAATATTTAAGTTTAAAATATATTGCCGATAAAAGGAATGTTAGACAAAAAATTACATTATGTTGAAAGAGAAGTTATTTGCACAATGAAAAATTATCAGTCTTTTAAAGAAATCTACAGTTCTGTATGAAGCAAATATCCTATCTCCTTATGAAACAATTAGAAAAAAGAATAAAACTTACAAAAGTTGGTTAATTGTGGTAATTTTTATGTTATAATAATGTCATTTTTTCATACTCAGTTAAATGCTAACAGATTTGTTAAAATGCTAGCTTTCGTAAGGAAGAAGAATCAAATCTGCCTGAGTGAGAGTTAATTTGAAATTACAGTGACATATTAACAATAAGGCGATGGTCTGCGGGTATTCAAAAGATCACAGAATCGCATCCGTTGGTTTCTTGAGATGATACTTTGAATTTTTGAGGACATTTTGGATTCGACATTTTGAAGCACTGAATACAGGAAGAAGTCGGAAGTTATCTGTCGTTTACAATGTGCACCGTTAGCTGGAGGAGATGATCATTCCCTTCCAACAGCTTATTTTTCTCGCTTTATCAACGGTTTGTATCGGTGATCAACAGCTACTCAATTTCGTCCGTGCTGAACGGGCTGCCGTTTATGTTAGTTTTCCTGGTAATCAGTTGTGGAAATGATGAAATGTTAGTTAATATAATTGGAAAACTGATAAAGTAGTTATATGATCGTCTTCTCAGTAAGGCCTCATCATCGTATCGTTACTTATCCCTCTCCCGTTGAAGAAACCGATCCAAATTCATTGACTTTAAAGGTCATAAATGAAGTTTACCTTTTCTAAAAATAAAACACACTTCTGTCAATTCAAAAGCGATATACACACCTGACCAGACCAACACTCTGTGCAAGAGATTTTCTTGCCTCGACATCGGAAAATTCTTTGGTTAAATCTTACCCAATCGAAGAAAACATATTTCGATCAAAATTTTTTCTCTATCTTGTAAAAACGTAAAAGAATTTGAAAGGAAGTTGTAGCGCTTCATATGGAATCATCCAATTTAGAGACTGTAACCATTTGAAGGTTTTATAATTGGTGATTTAATAAACAATATTATACAGGAATCTCAGTCTCTCAGGCAGACTCTTAATTTGGAATATCAAACATTCCGGGAAAAACTGACTCGAGATGCCTTCGGACTAAAAGTAATGCAAGACCCATGTATCAACCTACTGGTAGCTCTGCGATTATGAGTATTGAGTAGAGGAAAGGATTGGCACTCCATACTCGATTCATTAATTACGAATAAGAGGGCCACGATGAAGACTTTGGGCTTAGGCCCGGTTGAAGCTTCCATTGGTGCAGATATTGATGGTAGTAGCAAATATTCAAATGAGATGATTCTTGAAGATTGAAGTGGAGAAGGGCTCCACGTGAATAGCAATTGAATATGGGCAGTCAATCCTAAGATATTGGCTTTGTATAAAAAATAGTGAAATACCAGTAAGAGTTTGGATTTAGGAAAAAGACAAAATTGATATTTAGATCAATACAGTTAGTATGTGGTCCTTTCAGCAGAGCCATTCGGTCCCACTGCAATCATTTTTGTTCATAAACGATTCAGTACCAATGCCAAAAGAAGCAGTTCGACCTTTTCAAAGGCCACTTCGAGATGGTACAACGGTGATTAACGTAGCTGTTGCCCTGTGGTAATGATTTATGAAATTTACAGTCACTGATCATTTCATCCTCTTCTCTGTTTGTGGTTTTGTTATCTTCTAAAGTTAAAAATTACAAAATCTTATTCATCTTCCCATGAAACTAAATGAAATTACCCCAACTTCATTTTAGGATCCCAAGCGGTGGCGCTCCTGCCATTTGGGGACGAGCCTGGGAAGAAAATAATGGAATACAAGCTTTATTTATTTTTGGTAATACGGTCAAAGTTTTAAATAGGGGTTTTCGGTTATTGATTTACAGTGGTTCACCGGGCACTAATGGATTCAAGTAAATACCATTCTCTACTTAATTTTAAACAGTTTAGACATTTCAGTTAATTTTAAAAGCACATAAGTACGCACTCACAAATAGGTTGCAATTATAGGTTTACATGGATGCGGGTAAAAGATGTTGATCATGGCACCGTGTTGTTTTCGGGAGCAAATATGCACACACCAGCTGTATTCTCGGAAGATGGCCAATACGAGTTTCTTGGCGATGCCGATTGGCAAAAAAGGACAATGGAATTTGTGAGATATGGCGCAGATGAACCGCATACAGTAGGAAATTATGGTGGAAAGCGGTACTTTGATGAAGATGTGTATGTACTCACCAAGGAACGATGTAACTGTCAGTGTTAATCCTAATTTTAGATACTGTTGGGATGGGTTGCAGTTGAGAGATGTTATAGTAGACGGTAATGCTTCTTCATACAGTATGAAAGATTCCAGTTCCTGAATACTTTTGATGTGAAGAAGAGAAGTAGAAATGATAATAAATGACATTATTGTATTTCATATCCGGTGGTACTGTTGCTGTGTTTCTTAGGATAACTTCTTGTTGTCTACAAAATGTATTTCTGTGTGAATTGTCTCAGGCAACATTTTCATCTTAGTCGTTCTGTTGTTGCTGATTATATTTATTTATATATATTTGTATCTTGATTATATTTATATTGTCAGTTTCTCCATATATGCAGCTGAATCATATCACTATTACTAAAGTCGAAGGAAAAAGAAGACTTCGGTTCAAAATCACTGCTACCCAAATTTTGAGTTTACTTTTATGGTAGATTGTAATTCTTACATCTGCTACCTCTTCTCCTTCCTGCCTACTCTCAACCTATCACAAAATCTTACTTATACAGCTGTGATTGTACAGAGATTTTTATATGTTTTCTCTCTCTCTCTCTGATATATTCAGTGATATGAATAATATTACTGAAACCGGTGGTATTAATTTAAAATGATAAAGGACACAGACAGTATGTCATCAAAATAACATTCATAGAGACTGCTAAGGAGTTTCGAAATGAGACAGGAAAGAACAATTCAAAAAGACGAAGTCTTCAACTAAAACTCATTGTCTAACAATTTTTGGAAGTGTTGTCGTATTCTATACTTTAATAAGCTAATCAAAGTATAATGTAGTTACTTTCCAGTGATTGAGATTAATTAATAGAGTCGAAACAGATAATTCCGATTTAATATTAGTTATGTTAGATATGCATTTCATTGTTTGCAAGTTTTTAGTGACATTCATAGGTTAGTTTTCTAAGCTTTTGCTTCATTATAATCAGTTTTCGTTTCCCAGTTATAACTCTGAAACCGTTTTTGATCGGAACTAGTCTAATAACTTTAGCTGGCCATTAAATTAGGGATATTCCAAAGAAACTGTCTTGACTCAAAAGAACTGAATTTATAAATTATTTTTTCTTCTTGTAGTTGGACCAATTTGAAGCCACAAGAAATATAATTTCCATTTTGAAGAGGTTCAATAAAAGCATTATTATGCTATTGTTATAATAACAAAAACGGTGTCAATTTTTCGTTCTGATTTGAAATTCTTTTTTGAACATCCAGTTTTCATCACAGCTGTCTAGGTTGATTTGATAAACGTGTCAATTCCGAAAGAATTTCTTATCTTTTTTTTGCAGTCTTGCTTACAACATTCTTGAATTATATATTTATATTCCTTACAAATTCGAGAAAATTTCTTCGCAAAAAAAGCAGAAACTCAATCAAGATGCAAATTCCTGTAAAGGAATAATTTGTCGTATATCCATTTTAAAAATCAAATAAAACTGATGGCAAAGTGAAAGAATTCTAGTAAATCCTATATTATTTGATAGTTAAAGAGTTTGGATCAACTAATTTCTATACAATTTCCAAATGAACCTGGAATTATTGAGTTCCTTCCATTGTTAATTTCCTTCATGAGCAAGAAGCCCTCTATCGAATTGAGCTGCATTTAATTTCCATCCTAAGCTTCTTCTTGATTTCATTTCTTCCTCTTCTTGAGACTTTTATTTCATTTCACAAGTTAAAGTGCGAGGAAAGGAAAGAGTGGAAGTGAAAGTAGTGGTTGCAAAGAAAATAATTTGCAAGCTTTTTAGGAAAAATGAGAAGTAATAAAGAGAAAAGTAAATAAATTAAAGTATCTCTTCCAGAAGGATATGCTACAGCTCAGAGTTTAATACTTCTTTTTTGTTCAATCTAGTCCACTCCAATTTATCTATTTGAAAAAAAAAAAAA
>PQVD01000586.1:0-13315 GCA_003012265.1 Setaria equina | reverse complement strand
TATTTCGAAATGAATTTTTTTTCCATTAAAGTTACATATTAATTCTTAAAATGTTTAGTCCTTTAGTATTACATGATGATACACTTATTTAGCAGTTCATATGTTCCCTTACCGCAATTTTTTTATTATTAATGGACATTATCACCTAATCAAATTTCGAGCAAGATAAATGCTTATAACTTCGGTCTATTGTGTCCCATTAATTGTCAGAGTGAAACATTTGTGCCAAACTGGAAATGTCTAGTCTGATTTTTTGAATAACAAATCTGAAATTTCAAATCACCATTAGAATGGCTCAAATCGCCTTGTCCTAAGACTACAGTGGACAACATAAATGTCTTATTGACCTGTGCTAACTATTAAGTGAAGGACGAGAGATAGATGATATAAAAGGAAGGCATTGCCAGTTATATTAAATGAAATATCATCTTCTCTTTTCTAACAATCAAAAAAATTTTACAGAAGAAAACAACTATACTAATCACAGTCCAATCAAAATAAATCAAATTCGTGGGCATGGTGGAATTTCTCAATTTTAAATGAATAGTAATTAAGTTTCTGATCTGTTTGCATTATCAAATTATTCTTAAATCTTTCACCTGCAGTGACTCTCCTCCGTTTTAATCCCGAGATACACTAACGTTTTGTATGGAGCTGTTACTGTTTTCAAGTTCATTGGTTATGAGGCAACTTGTGGAGCTTCAAATTCAATAAAATTGAATAATTTATTATATCAAAGCCAACGAATTTTTTGCTATAATATTGTTATCCTGCCTCCTTTCTTCTACTGAAACAAAAATTTATTGTAAAGAAAGGAAGATGAATGGTACCAAATCACACAGAGACGTGTTCGTTAGTTTTAATTTAATTATACAAAAAAAAAAAAAGAAAAGCACAGACAGACAAGAATTTAAATGAAATTTAGTAGCTAAAATGTCACGATGTGTGTACTAATAAATTACAATGATAAGTATCTAGAATGTTGAATTCTATGAAATTTAACTTCTGAGATATCGATATTAAGAATAACTTCGATATCTCAATTCTCGCACCTCAGGTTATCCGATTTTTGAATAAAGATAGCAATATTTAAGATTCTCTTTGGTGTTCAGAATCTGAACTATTCTTTAGATTGCGTTCTTCGCTTGATGCTTACAGGAGAAGAAACATAGCTGGTTGAAGGGGACCAATTGATTTGAGAAGGTAACAATTTGGTCAGACTACAACCAGGTATGTAAATGTCCGTATGTACCACAGCAATAATCACCACTTCCATGACCTCTTCATTGTTCGTTGCAACTGAAAGAAGACGCATTAAAAAAGCAATTGGAGAAAGAGTGAATTTTAGATAAGATGGAAACGGACGGAATGAGAGGTTTCATTCAAGCACTAACACAATATTCTCTCAGTATAAAGTAAACTGACAGAAACTGAAATCTGAAGGGAGACTTCTTTGTTCGTAAAGTGAAGCAGCTGCCGAGGGAATAAGAGACAGTGGAGGAACGTGAAGCGAGTATGTTACGTAGCAATAACGAGGATGTGCGGAAAACGTTACGTACTAAATGGATGGAGGACGTGAGTACGTCAGATCAGATAATAAATGTAAGATAATATGGCATGATGGCACATCAGTTAGTCACATGTATAACTAAATTTGAAACAGTGCTGTCCACTCTCCGACACAAAAAATTATTTGTGGTCCCTAACTTTAGCAAATCTACACCACACTTTTGGGTCATCACAAAGATTGCTCGCACTTTCGATGCTACTGGTAGAATCGCAGACGCCATGGAATGATGGCCATCTTTTATTTCTTCCTTTCCCTCATCTGCTTTCATTATTTCTCCAAGATTCTTCCTCGTAAAGCGCCTTTTCTCTTGGCCACTAGTGGACAGTATCCACCAAAGCATAGGAAGGAACGTGCGGGAGTTGTATCGATTGCTTCACCAACTGATAAATCACTCCTTCATAAATGAACACTGTGCAACATTGATTTGCTGATTCAGAAGCATCAGACTACAGGAGAAATGACATCGATCAGATAAAAATATGCACAAAACAGTGACATTACGACATGAAGATGGCCAGTTCTGTGTGTTTGAAGTAACGTGTATTTCACCCATCTATTAATCTTAACAAATGAGTGCTTCTGAATGAAAGTCACAGCACTGAGATCTATGAATTACTTTTGCTAAGACTAAACAATGTTTTTTTCAAAGTTATTGAAGGGAAAGCTTGAACTGTCTGTTGCCCTATTTACATGTTTATCGTCCTGGCTTCAATGTGTCGAAAGATGCTACAGGAACCTGAATATAAATATGTTAAACGACATTTCTGAGAAGCAGAAAACGTGTTGATAGTGAGATCAGATATGCTGCATATATCGAATGATCAGAATAGTTTTGTTGATCTATTTGGTATGGATAACATCACAGGAACTAACAATACAACAGACTAATGTCGTAGTAACAGCCAAGCGTTAACACTTTTTCCAATCTTCTCATCCAGCAGTGGAAGGAAATGAATGAAGCGAACAGAAAATGAGAAATAGCTATGGTTTAGACGAGTAATGGAATGCACTTGACAAATGACACAAAATATTATATTTCTGGTATCTTTCTAAAGTTATATTTTATCTAAGCACAGCCTTCTCAAGGAAACTTCGGCAACCATAAAAACTGAATTTAACGGTGCGAAACGGAGAAGCATGAAGAGTTGAGCGAAATTTTCCAGAAAGAGTGACATTTAAATCTTAAAAGCAAGCCACCACTTAGTTCAATGGGTGAGACAGTGACGCCTTACCAGAATTCTTCGCTCATATATATGCATAACACTACTTCCCTTGATAATTCTAACAGTAAAACGGAAGTAGGCGAATGATTTCAACAGTCACGGCAGCTTGAAAAGTAAAAGCGCACCTTTACAGTATAGCTGTGAATAACAGTTATCCAAAAATACATAAAGATAATAAAAACCTACAAAATAACTAATATAATCCACAGAGAAAAAAAAAAAACCGAAACAAAGCTTGATTCAATGACTTACTGGTAAGGCCAACTTAATCATAGCAAAGTCTTTCACTTTTCCTGCAGAATTATACAATAAATATTTTCATAGCGCTTCTTTCCAACACGCTGATCAAGCAAATATTTTGACGTTTCATATAATATAATATATATTTAACTCTGCCATGATCAGTTTATAAATTTAGCTTATTTCAATCAAAATAGTAAAGCAAACAGTATCTAAACATGTCCGAAATACGTGTGTGTACTTTCTTGAGGAATTCTGTAGAAGTTTTTTTTTTTTTTTTTTTTTTTGGAGTGAGTTAAAAATGCCTAACAAATGTAAAAGGTTAATGAAAAGTGGAAGAAACTCAATAAACTTAACGTGTCAAAGTATGATTTTGTATTTTACTTCCTCTAATTTTCTTTCAATTCAGCTTTATTCAATTCACAGCAAAAGAAATGAATCTAAGAGTTTATTCAATGACTCACTGCTAGGCCACTGAAATCTGCGCTTATGAACAACAGAGCTTATTCTTTTAAGCTTAATTGCAAAAATATGGTAGGAAAAAATTCGCTGGATAATCGGACCGGTTATTCCATTCTTTATTCTTTTAAAGCACAGAACAAAATGGCTAAGTAGTGTAGAGACTTAAAATCCATTAAACATTTGATATTCAGTGAGTGCGAGATTTACTTTTTGTGACCCTAATGACGAGAAAACAAATTACCTTCTGATTGTGACGCAGGCTCAACTTCTGGATGACGACTGTGTTGAAGATATCTCTCAGAGTATCATAGCCGTCTGCTTGAAACGTGAATTAAAATAACAATTTAATTTCGTTTTCGGCAAAGCTTCGAAATTTAGAAATAAATAAGCCACATTTTGATTAATTCAAAGGCAAAATGCGATGCTTTGTTCCGAATGGGCCGAAATATCCGATCCATCCGTACAATGAATGAGTTGAGTGATGGAGCACATTTTTTGCCGAAATTGACTCCCTCGCTCAGCATTCTCATCTTCACCTTCTCTTCTCTTCTTTTCATCCTCGCAAATACAAATCACAATTTTATGAACTAATATTTTTAAGTTTCGGTGGCAGACCACAAATATTGACAGGGCTGTAAGCTTTTATCATCTGTGCTACTAGCTTCAAGCATTCCTTCCCCTTCCGTACTTTCTCGCGTTCGGTAAGCCTATCAGCCCGAGAAACGATAAAAATTGATAGACCACAACATTTGAAAACATCGGGTTGTCAGTCAGTTGTGGTCGGATGGAGCAGTGGGAAAGTAGGACGCATTACCACAAAAGCTACCGACAGTTCGTCATCTAGCAAAAGTCAAAAAACTTCCCTTTTCTGACATTAGGATAAACTTAAACTTCATGACTATTTTTATTCTGCTTGTATTTCCCGAAAGTTAAATAAAATTCTTGACTGTGTCGATAAACCAACATTCCAGTTTTCGGGAATTTCAAAAGAATTTCATAAAATAACGGCTTTCATAGAAATCAAAATTGATTGTTCATGGAGAATCAGCATATTCAATATTTATTTGTTTCTGTTTTACACTTGAAAATTCTAAAAATTCGTGGAACCGAAGCTTACTGATTTATGAATTAAGAAATCTTTTTCAGAAGAGATGAAATTATAAAAGTATTTTTTAGGAGTAGTACAGAATTTCTCAAAGTTCTTTCGAAAGTTATGTGTTATTGAAAGAGTACTTTTTGGGGAGAACTTCACTTTGAATTTCAAAAACTTAAGTATTTACTGTGTTTCATTCACTCTCGACTCCTCAAACTCCTCGACATTGCTTCTTTATGAAATTTACATCGCAGATAGTTACTTTTTGATCTTTCCATTCTTTATTTATTGCAACAAATGAAAATATAAGTGGCAGCAAATGTGCTTGATTGTTTCTATTTCCGAAAGCCACAAACATACCACTGAGGACACAGTAATTCCAGTTATACTTCAGACTATTGTTAATTGAAGAACTTCAATAAAATTTTTAAATTTGTTGAAAAAGTTTTTGAACAACACTGTCTCCCATGCAGACTGAATGTGAATAGTGCTTTAAGATAAGTGATGAGTGCACCACAAAATTCAGAAAAAAGAAAGGAAGAGTGAATTGAATTGTGAGCGACGAAGTCTGGAAATAAATTTTATTGAGCTTTTCAGCTTGGACTTAGAAACCAAGACAAGGAAAAGAAATGCAAGAATGAAAAGGATGGAAGAATGATGAGTGGATAAGTTGAATCAGTTTTTCCATTGTCAGTGATGGCTTACAAAAAGTAGACAGGCCCTGACTCTTTCTAGAAAAGGATGCTTGAAGGGAAGGAAGGGAGCAAGAAAGAAAGAAAGCCTTCTGCTTACTAGGCTCATCATCTATTGGCTGGGTGGATGTCAACGATTCCCACTGTGCCTCCTAAATAAAGATGGCAACGACAAAAAATGGAAAAAAAGTAATGAATAATTTCTAGAATATTCAAACTTTCAGCTAGCTAGACTAAACTATGTAACTGTTGTCAGTCTTGCCCGCATGTTCTTGCTAACTCAATCAAAGTCCAATGATCCGTGCAGAGATTGCAACAGTGCTAATTCCCAAATACGATGTTGTTGAACGCGAAATTGTATCAAATAATTATTTGTAAAAAAATTTTTTAAATGGAGTTTGGAATTAGTCCTCATTAGTAGAAGCCGACGCATTGCGTTTGTATGCTAGCATTACGTAAACTTACGTCAGCACTATTTATGAAAGAAACTGAACTGTGACAATTAGATTTTTGTAGAGCAATGCTGCAAGATATAACTAAATAACTGCTACACCTGTTACCCAATATTTCTATAACCAATCACTTTTAGGTAGCCAAAGATATTTGATATTGAATCTTATCTGAGTCCACAATTACTACGCTTGCAGTGTTATCATGTTAGTGAGATGATTACAGCTATCTATATATGTATGACACATTATAATAATACTTTTATTTTGATGATTGCTATCAAAATTACAACTTTTCAGTTTTCAGACTGCAAAAAATTTTTGGCTATGTGACATTAATTTCAAGTAAATTTTAAAATTTGGCTGACATAAACATGAAAAATTTCTGTTTCTTTAGCTTCTAATTTGGTGTTTATGTAATAAAGGAAATTACAGCAATACAGAGGTCAGAAAGGGAGTGAGTAGAAATTATAAGTAAATGAATTATTTGTCATCAGTGGTTGTGGTTTTCAACATTGCAAATGATTTAGATAGTAAAGGGAGCGAAAGTGGTGGTAAAGAAGAAAGACAGCGAATAGAAGTATCAAACATTCTCTGGATTTCAATCAGCTCAGTTCAAAATTTTATTGGCCTCACGTCATCAGAACAGATGATCAAAGATGAAAAGTTTCATGGAGTGAGGATGTAACTAACTTGATGGGACATTCTGCTCCTCAAGGCAGTAAGTCTGGTTTTCGAAAAATTTTTTAAATTCCATCGCAAAAAAAAGAAAATAGATGAGTGGCAAGTGCGTCGGACAGCTGTTCTACTGGTTAGTGAATGCGGTGGTGCTTTTGCTGAGATTCAAAATGAACGACAGTTCAACGGAAAAACAGCTAATTACACCTTCACTTCGTTATCTTCAAATTAAAAGTGATTCAGCAATCATTGCTGGCCATCCGAAAATGACTTGAAATCCAATCACCCCAGTTTTGATAACATGGTTTCCAGACAAAAGTTGTGGTGAGACTTGTTGGGATGCGAGGAAAATAGCATAGTGTAGGAATTAACTCAAATTTTCAAAAATTCACTCAGCAAATTAGCCAAGAAATATACAAACAATATTTCGCATATAAATTATTTTATGTTAACAGTGTTATCAGTAAAATTATAATAAGACTACAAGAAAATATAATAAAAAAAAAAAGAATAACTGCATCTTAAGAGGGGATTTTTAAAGGAAACATTGAACGCATTTTAAGTGCATAATTTCCATACTTCTCCAAATCTACCAGTGACGGACTTTTAGGCCCACACCAAACACATTCGACACTTTCAATATAAATTTTCATAGAAGCTTTCGATACAGGAAGAAGAGAAACCTGAAGCTTTCAAAATAAATCTAATAATTCGGCACTTTCCACTAGCTTAGAATTTCAATAAAACTTCGAAGTTTGGCAACAAGGTGCCAATATTTACAAGTCGATATATTTTAAACATATAAAATACGAAAGGAGGAGGAATATAAAAAAACTGATAAAAGGAAAATGCTAACCGAATATACACTATCTGATTTGAAAAATGACAGTGGTTTCAAACGGCTGTAATCAGGTATTGCTGATGCGGACAAATCACTAAGTCGTCTGGGTTTTCCTGACAGGTGAGAATCCTAAAATTGTCAAAATAAAACACAATGCTGATAATAATCTGAAGAACGCAATTTTAAACTTGTGATAGAGAATTCTGCAACGACAAGAGGGAAGGCTGGGGATATGGAATCAATAATTCGTGATATCTGAAACTTCTTTCATGAAAAATCACTTTTGTTTATGAAGGTGCTTTTAAATAGAAAGTAACAAATAAAGTTTCACCATAGAATTACCGGTGCAACCACCCAACTGTGCATATTTGATATATTTTGCCATGTCAACGTCAGTAGACTTTTTAACTTCAAAACCATATGCTTCCTTAGTTGTCATAATCCCGATACACATCACTCTATTCTCTGAAAGATGAAAGTTTATATGCATTTCAAAATTAATACAGCTCTAAGTACAGAGTTTGAATTTGACTAGCCTTATTTTTATCAAGAATCAGAATATCAACGAACTTGATTTTTTTTGATTCAGTGTTATTTCCCGATTTGCTGAAGCCATTAAACGAAGTTTCCCAACCTACAAAGAACTGCATAATGTTGACATAATATGGAAAAAAAATTCACCTCTTCCTCATGATTCCTGTCCCATCTTTATCTCTTCTTTACATCGCATTTATAATATAGAAAAGATTGAACATAAACACATGTATTATTATTAAATACAAACAAATAAATAAAAGTCTATATGCTCTGCTAAAAACTCTTGAAAGGGACATAAAATTTTGTAAAGAACTGTTTAAATTGTTTGAGGCTAGTAGTGATCAAATTATAAAAGAGAATTAAACTAAGATTAAATATTATCTACCGAGCTAAAACCGCATTCATAATGTACTTCGGTATCTGATTTCAGCAGTGGTTCGTCTTCTTCATCATCATCGTCCGATAACGGAGTTTTTTCTTGCTTCAAACTGCCTTTGTCATTCAAATCTTGCTAAAGAAAATAAAATTTTGGTTTCTGTTTAAGAAATTATTTAACAATAATGACAAAAATTAGACGCAGCGAAGCAAACTGTGGAATGAAAATGTATGACATTAAATTCAAATTTGTGTTTAGCTTTAAAAAATGGATGATATACAAAATATTTTTAAAAACTAGTGAATTACCTTCCATAATTTGGCAAAACTATAGCAATGTGCGATGCTTTGATTTACACCATCGACCATTACGGATTTCTGCAGATCTTTCTGTTCACGGATTAAATCATCTAGTCTTGATAATTCCCATAAACGATAATATATATAATAAAGATGTTCAGCGGAAAACGAATGACAATGGGATACTGGTGGTGCTTCAATCAACAAAAATTAAGTTTACTGCTGTGAAACACTAATGAAAGACATATTTACACAGCAAAATTACAAAGCTTCGAACCAATTATAATCACATAGGCTCCGTAGACTAAATCAAAGTAAAAAAAGTACCTTACCCAAATTAACATAGGAAAAAACATTGCTATCTGTATATTTCCAATCATTACAATTTTCCCAATAATCGGGTTCGATAAACCATGCACAATAATCTGCTTTTGTCTTAAAATCAACAGGGAAATGAAGATAATGATCAGTTCCTAGTTCCCACAAATGACATCTTGCATTATTTGGTCTGAAAATGAGATTAATATTTGCAATAACTGAAAAATGACATTAATTATTGAATGGATTGAAAATTCCTTTTATATATCGCTATTTCATGTGTTACGTCTTGTTTTTCACCGTAGCCATGAATATCTGTTGATAGAGCCATAAATAATAACTATCATTACACTTACGATTTTTTCTCATTTATATTATTTCTATATTATATATTATTATTTCTGCAGAAAACGAATAATAATTAGAAAATGAACAAATTACCTAAACACTCCTAGGAACAAGTTAATTGCATTTTGTTTATCATAATCCCCAAAAGTGTTACTGTAGTACCTTGACAGGGTTTGAATTACATCACGACTTCTTTCCTGTAACAAGTATTTAGAACGCATACCATCTCATACCTAAAATTGAATCCTACCTGGATTTGTGTTTTAGATTTTTCTTTCCTTTTAAATCGTGCAATAGAATCATCCGTAATGAATATTAGAAATTTTCATACTACTTATCAAAATATTTTTTTCTTTGAAAAGTATCATTAAGACTGGCCAATTGCAACATTTTATCCTGTCTATAAAAAAGAGTAGGTCAACAGATGAAATTTAAAGGCTCAAGGTTTCTTCTGTACAGCTCTCGGCTTTTTTCAATTTCTATACAACCTTCATCCTTACTATAACTTTTGGAAAGATTACACATACTGTTATCTATAATAATAGTAAAAATGATCAACAACAAAAAGCACACCTGTATAACAGATATCTTTTTATAAGTCTTGATAGAATGCACCAATTGAGACCCTGCATACTGTAATGCTAGTGTATTGCCATGCTGATCCATCAGATCTTCATACATTCGACAAACTTCACTGGTTGGAGAAAGCAAAGGTTCTCCGGCAAGTCCCATCGAATATAATTGAAGCCCGAGAGATACTTTACCTGATAAAATTTTTTCACATTTAAAAAGGAGTAATTGGATACAACGGAAGTATTGAAAACTCATAACTATGTATAAGGCAAGTTTTTATATAACTCCATTTTATTGTCGAACTGTGCTATCAGGAAGCTTACCGATTCCAAACTGAGCAACATTTGTTCTATCCAAGCAATCCACACAGTTTGTTCTGAAAACACCATGCTGAAGTAAAAATTTACCATCCGCACTCAGCAGTGGTTCAAAATCGTTCAGCAGCGAAATAGGCCTCAACTTGCGACAATATAGCAGCGAAAATGACTAGAAATTTCAATTACTGTTTAGTTGAGAAAGTTCGGAGCAAGAGATTTAAATATTAAAAGCTACCAGACTATAATGTTTCAAGATTACAGCCACAAAACACTGGTTAGAATTTACAAAAAAAGTGATAATTGCTATTCTGTACTATATGAAGGGAGCAGAAGAAGGACAGAAGTGATCGTTTAAAACTATTATCTTAGACATTAATCATATTAGTTGTGGATATATTCTATCAGAAATATGTGTGTTTTTTTCATTAAAATTTGTGCACTATTAATCTTCGTGGTTATTTGTTTTGATTAACTCCACATAAAACTACTTTTATTACATATCCACACAAGATATTTTATTATGCTAGTCAAAAATTTATTATACAAGAATTTTAAAACGTTGGGATAAATCTAATATCAGACAACCGAATTTAACAAATCATTGAGTATTAAATGTGGTCTCAACAACTGCAAAAACAACATTTGAAAAACAGGATGAAGAAATTTTTAAATTACAAATAATACCTGAAACCAACCAAGTCGAGTGACACATCGAAAAGCTATTTCTTCAAGTTTACTCAAGACATTTCCCGTTTTATGACAACTAGCAACATCGAAGCTTAAGTATGCAATCCGTTCCACTTTTGGTAGGAACATATTTAAATATTTAACAGCCTAAAATTAAGTAAACAATGGTATTTTCGTCTCGTTAGAGTATAATAAATTCAAGTTTTAAACTAACAATTCAAAAAAGTTAACCTTCAGAAACTGATCATGTAGCAGTGCTTCATGTCTTTTATTTTCGCGTCTTTTCACCAAATTCATCACAATCAGGGGATTACCGTATTTTCTTCGCAATTCACTAAAAAAAAAAGTTTGAAGAAAAGAAAATAACCCAGACTATAAAATTGTCCATTGATTCAGTGCAAAAGCGATATCCAATACACATTGTGTTCTGAAGTGATTCAGTAGTTAATATTATTGTATTCAGACTAATCCAAACAATTTGTCCCCTTAACCAAACTACATTTGACCAAATATTTTACTGAGTCTCTGTAAGTTCCTCGTTTTTTTGAATGTTATTATTAGGACATAAAAAGTCGAAAATGGTGGCCTTCCCGCAATTATTTAAATTCACATCACATTGGAGAAAGTCCAATAAAAATATTTAAGAAGACAAAATCTATGACTTCACTTATAAAGAAAAAAAACTGCATAAATTTGCCTATCCCTGCGTCCATGAATCCGCATATTCTCGTCTTCGCATTAAAATCTGAATAATTCTATAAGCGGTAAATTTCACCGGAAATGAGCAGCAGCGGTTTGTGCATGTGGTTCATTGATGTCAATAGAAATAACTGGCTTGCCCACAACACCACGGGTAGCTGGATCTTGACTCCAAATAAGCGGCACCGAACCACGACGTTGTACAAAAGAACTAAATTTCCCAACTTTAAAGTTGGGAGAGGAACGTGTATCCCAAATGATTTGCTCCGTTTCAACATCATTTGCTACTTGCCCTAGAATTATAATTATAAAGAAAAAAAAAAAAAATCCACCACAGAAAATAAAATACTCAAGTACTGACTTATGGAAAATAAAATATCCACTCAGCCACATAAATTCATAGGTTTCTTTCCCGCAAATCATTACCAAATGATCACCACTTCGTCTTCTAACCTCAACATTAATGTCTAGTTTTCAGTCACTCTGAAGGAAAAGAGAAATTTTTTTAAAATGTACCCTTAAAATTAGCGCCTCGTTTTAGATACCTTGTACCAGCGTATTCTACGGAACGCCTTCCAATCAACGTTAACGACAATCGAGAGCATGGTAGTTCGATTATTTGTTGACCTGCAGAAGACTTTTATAGACCCTAAATTAATTGTTTTTCTTTTTCTTTGGTGAAAGCTAGCACATAGGTTTCCTAGAATCTTAGAATAAACTTAGGATTATTTGGCTCAACAATAAATTTACATCCATGAAAGCTAAAAAGAGCTTATAGAAGCAATGAACAAACCTACATATCCGTGAACCACTTCAATAAACCATTGCTCGCTAACACCACTTTTACGCAAAGGTTCCAGGAGATAACTATTCCAGATAAATTTTGAATCAGGAAAAAATTGAGAGGTTTCCTTCTCATCGGCTTTGGACCAGTAGGATATTTCCAATACATTTTCTTGCAGTGTTCGACTCAAGTCATATATGTAGGAGAAATAAAAATCCGTTGATAAATCCACAGACTATAAAAGCATAATTGTCTTTGTACCGGTGACATACAAACGGTTAAAAAGTTACAGTAGTTGGTTACAAAAACACAATACGAATAGTTTTTTCGATGGCATACCTAAAGAGTGCTAGTGAAGATGAGAGTAGTTCAATTATTTCATAGAATACTAAAATGAAAGCAATAAGGTTAACCTGAAATAGTTTTAGGTATCGTAGTTCATCAGGATTGTTAACAGGAATCCCTTCTAATGCTAGCGGAATGAGAATAACTTCTTCTATTTTATAAATTTCATGATAGCCTAGCGTAGCAACAATTCGAGCTTTCGTTACAACCTGGGAAAAGGTAAACGTAAATTACACACCGATACTTCATAAAATTTTGTTACTGGAAACTTGTATTTCAAAACTAATGCTTGGAAACTAACGATAAATTTAGAAATTAGAAACCTGAAAAGAATCGAAAAAAAAAATTGAAAAAATTGAAAAAATATGATAAATTAATACTGCCTGACCAACAAATAATAGCCTTCAAGAAATCGCACAGCCCCAAGTAATCCGAAAGCATCAGAGGCACGTTCGATTAAACCCTTTCGTCGTTCAACACCTACTGATTGCCTCTCATTTTGGGTAAAAACAACTGTAAATTTAATATTTTAGTAAACTACGAAAAAATGGATTTTACTATAACTAGAATATGATTCTAATTGTACTTATTGCTTCCTTCATACTCCAATATGGGTAATATGCTTTCGAGAATAACAAATATAAGTTTTCTGTATTCAATTTAAGATGCAGCATTTGGTTAAACGCTCATTCGTAAAAAAAAAAAAAAAAAAAAAAACAAAATACAAAAAAAAAAAAATAAAAAAAAAAAACAAACAAAAAATAAAAAAATAAAAAAAAAAGAA
>PQVD01000585.1:51213-80092 GCA_003012265.1 Setaria equina | reverse complement strand
ATATTGAATTCATTCCAGAGCAAAACTAACAATAGGCCCTTCCAAATAATTTGAATAGAAAATATTTCATATTATTTCACGCTTTGCCGCCCTTTTCTTAGTGTTACGTGGTTTTTTTTGTCTTTAGATGACTAGTGAGAGCAAAAGATTCAGTCGCAACTTTTTTCTCCCACATTTTTATGTTTTTATTTTAGATGCAGTACTAGGCATGACGGCTTGTGGAATGGTTAAGGTTTGGGTGTTGCTTGATTTGGATAAAAACGTTGGTTTTTATTGTTTTGTTAAATATGTAATTTTACCACACTTTTTCCGATAATTAGAAAGGACGATATTATATCTATATAACTATTAACTTTTTGCAACAAAGATGCTAGGTTTTGTGACAGTGTGATCTAAAATTTCAAAATTTCATTCTCAGGGATTTTTTGTTTTGTCCTGCTCCATTTGATCAGTGTAAAGTATTTTTTTTCTTACAGAAAGTAATTACAGGAGTTGCCTACTTATGAAACTGAATCGAGAAATGTTGGAGTAAATGAAGTTTGTTCTGTGTCTTGGCATCCATCTACACCTTCCATATTTTTAATTTTCAGTTCTGATTCATGGCAAGTAAGCTTTGCTATATTAATTAAAATGAATGAATAATTGTAAGCGAAATGAGAAATCGAGTTTAATATTCATAACATGGCATCACTAATGATGCTGTTATCATGAGATATGCACGAAAGACTGGAGAAGATTGCATCGTATTAGTAGATACTTACTGATTATTTCACTTAATTTCCTTTGTCTTAACAATTGTGAAGGGATGGAATTTCACACCGTCAGTTCTTTTTTATTTATTAATCATTTACATCATCTTTCAGGTGTTCCAAATAGCTGATCTTAGTCGTTTGGTAGCTTATTTTTCCGAGGAACAAATCTGTGACGGAAAATTATTAACCGGTGAGCGGTCCGCAGTAGCTCATACAGATGGCTCTGTATATATTTATCAGCTTCCCCATTTGTAAGCTTTATTTGAGTTGTGAATGGTAGCAGAGCTAGTACTATGTTATACACCCAAAGCACTTGTCAGCAATATACATTTGTTTTATTTAACATAACTTCCTATAGTAATAATGCTCCTTCAAGAGATGGAATGGAAGAACATAGCAATCCATCTTTATTAATGGTTTTACAAAGCAAATCGACTAATTGTAATCTGGTTAGTAGTCTTGTTTTCAATACTTCGCAAGTACAGAAGAGTGTTCTTAGTGTATAAATTTTGAACTTGAATAATTTATTGTAAATTCCGCACTGTCTTCATTTTTTTCCATTTCTTTTATTTGTAAAGTAATATTTGTGTCGCTTTATTATATCAGTTTTGTTCCATCTAATATTTCATTTTCAGCTATCATCGCATGTGATATTTTGTATCTCAGATCCCCATTTGATTTGCCAGGCCAATCCAGAAGGCATTATAACACTATGGGAATTTGATGAAACTTTTCCAGTGCAGTCAAAAAAGGAAGTGATATTCAAGCAGCCGGATCTAGAAACAAGCATAAGATGTCAGTGGAATAATTTAAAAAACACGCCACCGTCCATATACGATAGCAATGTATGTGCACGTTATAGCTTCTTGTTAATTCCACTAGAGTTTAACAAATATTTGTCAGTTTACTGTATTTTAGGACGACTATGAAATTACAGCCACTCATTATGTTAGTGGCCAAGGGCGCCTTCTTATCGGGCGTGGTGACGGAGTTATAATCATTCTTTACGGTTGCGACGCTATTTCGAGACAATTGATGACTTCGAGCGAAGGTCGCCTCTTTATATCAAATATTTCGTGATTTAGCTATTCTTAGTTTCATACCACTTGTTCCAATATTGGAGGTATATTATAGACCTCAGCTGTCAACATCTATATGGCCATACTGCTCCTGTAACATGCTTTCTTTATCCACATGAAGAACATCCTCGATATGACCAGCAGATATTGGTTTCTGGATCCAGCGACTTTTCTGTCATAACATGGAATTTGAATACCGGATCGAGGTTATACCGATTTTGTATTCAAGGAGGTCCAGTTCTGCGTATGCTGATTCCTCCGGAAACATGCAATGTAGGTTAATCTGCTGTTCTTCGATAGTCGCTTTTATTGCATCTATATATTTCTAATTCTGTTTCTGCAGCCAAGAATCCTCCATACGATTTGTTCAATAGCTGGGGATAATTCAGCGGCGCTTTTATCACTGAAAGAAAACAAATGTCTTCTCTTGGCAAGTCGGCAGTTATTTCCAATAATAGATGTAAGATGGCGACCGCTGGATAATTTTCTACTGCTGAAGTGCGAGGATGAAACTGTTTATGTTTGGCAAATGGATACTGGTATGCGTTTCATAATTGTGATTAGATTGTCTTTTTTACCATTTATAAATTTCTTTCATGGTATTTCGTATTAGCTACAAAAAGGGTTTTTCCGTGACTAAAAGAACATGTTGAACATTAAGCAGGGAAAAAAAATCTTCTATATTAATCGTTGATGTATTCAAACTTATCAAGATGAGAAGAAAAATGTAGTTATTTTAATAGCTGAAAACATTACCTTATACAGTGGTCTTTTTGATTAAATAGTATACAGTTAGTCTTTTTTTAAAGCTAGCAGTTTTTCAGCAAGTTTGGAAAGAATTGTAAACGAACAAATGTCAGAAGAAATTATGGCTGCTTGCGATGAACAGGTTGGGATAGCCGAGATAGACGATGAAGCTGGCGCTTCTCAAGCTGTTCAAATGCTTCGTGCTTTGAAAAACAAAAATATATCAGTAGTGCGGTTTCTTGAAATTTGATTTTTCTACAGAATTAGTGGTGATCTCTACAATTGAAAACTTTTATTGCAATGTATTTCATTAACTGGTAACAAGCTTATTTCATTTCGGCTTAAGGATCCGGAAAATTGAGGTTGTATTGTGTTTTTCTTAACATTTATGATAGTTTAAACATATGTTTAATTCCAGGTGAAACAAATTGCAACTGGTAACCGTGATGGGAAAGTTGCAAATACAACTGAAAAGGTCCTCGAGTTACCACCTCCAATGAGCATACGAGCTATGACTAAAACCCCTAGTTCGCCACACCTTGTATTTTTCAACATCGATTCTTTGATTGGTACTTCTTTATTTCCCAGTTCCTCATTATTCATCAGTTTTCAAATTTTGTATGTAGTTACAAATTTCAGCCGGCCTTCTATTACTTGAAAATGAATTGTCATTGGGTGAGAATCTGGAAAACAAATCATTGTCAACAATATTGATGGGTAAACAGCAATCGGATTCTCGGATAACAGTGCCAAAAATTGTATGGCAGACCGGGTCAAATCTTTACATGGATGTTGCGAAACTTTGTATGAGTTTACTGTACGCCTGGAATCTTGATGCTGACTTAGATGAAGTTTGCTTGAAAAAATTACGCCTCGTGAAACCATCGATGCCATTAAGTTTTGGTATTGAGTCACGACAAGGTTTGCATTTCTTTGTATTTTCAAATGTTAGTATTTTTTCCTGTTTTACTTAGAACACATGCTTTACACGACCCCTCAGGTGTTTCAGACCTGGGTTTTCAAACCTTGTGTTCGTGTTCTGACTCAGGATCTGTATTCAGTGAGATTCGATAACAAGAAAAGCGATAAAAAGGAAATGGCGACGAGAGGGGCGGAATGAGATTAAAGAAACGGGGAGAACCGTTCTCACAAACAAAAACTACATGCCATCCATTTCCTGTAAGTGGGAGTTAAGAAATAGTGAAACAGTGCTCAGATTCTCACCCACCTAACCGTTTACTTTATCGTCAAGTAAGATTGTTCCCTTTCCTGTGACTGGGCTGACTGTATAGTTACGAACCTATTATATTATTTATACTAGTTCGTTCTATTTTATTTCAGGATATCTAGCGCTATATATGCCTACAGGAAAATTCAATATTGGCACTTCATTTGATGACTTCTCAAGTTCTGTTCGATGGAGTACCGGCAGTTCCTTAACAACAGCGCACCTGTTAACTGTTATTGCTCTTGCGAACACTTTAATGTCATTACATGAAGCTTCTTTCGATACTGCCAGAAAAAATATCCTTGCGAGGTGATGACGTGGGTCTTAAATTTCGTGCGATATTCTAGAGGAAACTGTTTTCTTAGAGATTAATATAAGCTACTTTCTTTGAAAATATGGAAATCATGCTATCAGAAAAGCACTATTGCTAAGAATTTTGATATTTTCTATTATGTTTTCTACTTTTTATCATTTTCTATTTATTCTACTTCCGAACTGCGTTTATGTGTACTTTTTTTTTTTTTTTTGCAATAGCTTATGTTATATAGTTGTTGACAAGTAATTAATTTCTTTGTTCATGTAATTTTCTAGAAGCTCTTCATTACGTCTTTCTGGTACTGAATCTCACGAGAGCGATTTACAATTGAAGCAAGGCTGGTCGTTAATTGCTGCACTACATTGTTGCTTGTTACCCGACTTAATCAAACCAAGAAGTGCTTACTGTCCACCAAGAATAGAACTACTCGCAAGAAGGCATTTTTTGGTTTTATTTCATCAAACTTTATAAAAATTGAAAGTTAAAACATGTTGGCAATTTTTCGAAGTTTAAGCTGTGAGTATTTCAAGTTACTTTATATGCTTCATTCTCACTGTAATGAAATTCAGGTGGCAAGACCGATGTCTAGAAGTGAGAATGGCCGCTCAGGCGCTGTTAACTAGAGAATTAACACGTCTTAGTGTCAATGGTCGAAGACGCTTAGTGGAATCTTGGTCTGCATTTCTTCCTACCCTTCTAGATCCTACTCTTTCAATTTTTGGTAGTCGTGCGTTGGTAGCATCAATGAACACAGCTCCAGGAACTGCCGGTACTCTTCAGCCACCTCCTATTCCCTATCGTAAGGGTGAAAAAACGCTACCAGATCCGACAGTCAATGGTAAGATTAATCTAGATGAGAAAAGTTAAATTTTCTAATTGGATAAACTACCAAGAGTCATTTTAACAAGTTATTATTAAGTACTGTTTTGCATTATCGACAATCACTAATTTCTGTAAAGCTTGAAACTCTGAAAGTCAGAAACTTTCGATTATATAGTGAATGTTAGAGAGAGGGTAAGGAGTCTTCTAGAGGTTAGATATATGACCTAAATTCTCCGTCGACATTTTCAGTAGATGTTAGGTTATCGAAAGAAGCTGGTGTGCAACAAATTCGACGAAATCAGGCAACATCATTAGTGCTGCTTGGTGTGATTGGTGCAGAATTCCCAGAAGAAATGAGCAGGGTTAGTTGGTGAAGATGGTTATATTATAGTAATAATTCTCATAGGAGATCTCACTACTAATAAGATTAATGTTTAAGTAATGTTATTTAACTTAGTTAAGTTTGCAGTTGCCGATAATTTCTTTTTTGGATTGTCATCAATTTACAGATGGATATTTCACGAGCCACTGCACAGTCTCTTCTGGAATTGCTTATTGCTCCACCAACAGCGCTCTTACCATTTCATTCACCACTTCGTCGTGCAGCTGTAGACCTGATCGGACGAGGCTTTAGTGTTTGGCAACCACATTTGGATATCAGCAAGCTTTTATTGATCCTTTTGGAATTGGCTACTAGTACCGATAAGCAGTCTATGTAATTCTTTGCTCTTAATTCTGAATTTTGATCGCCTCGTACCATGTAGATTTAAAAGAACAGACAACCAATTTTCAGAGATCCTACAGCGGCTATTTTAACTCCATCAGTGGATGTTTGCCATACAGCGCGCCACGCGTTAAGTCTGATTGCTACATCACGCCCACCAGCAGTAATTACGGCACTGAGTAAAGAAGTTGGTTATGTTACTAATTTAAGAAATAATTGGTATTAAAAAATTTCTTAGTAATTATATCAGTATTAAGCAGAAGTTCCGTATTGTTTTTATTTTTATTTGGTTGAGTTAGTTTTTTTCAACACGAACTCAAGGTTTTTGCTTAAAGATATTCCTCATTGAAATATTTCTGGTTTTCTTAAACGGAATTTTTATTTCAGGTAGCCCGTTACAATAGTATGGCGCAGCATCAAGCTATCCAACATTCCCTTAGTAGTCCATTACTTAAATGTCGGGTAGAGGTTCTACGTATCATCGAATTGCTCTCGGAAAAAGAGTATACGTGCGTTGCAGAATTGATTGTCCCGGTATTTTTCTAATGAATATTTCTTTATAGTTGCAAAATCAAAGTTTTTAACTCGAATCATGCTTAACTTGTTTTAATTTTACAAGTGTAATTTCAGGTGGGTGATATCCTTGTTCACTGCTTGGATGCATCATTGCTCAAGCATAAATCGCTCTCAGAAATCTTCCCACCAATAACCAGGTATTTCGTTTTTTAACTTTCTTAGTTTCAATTACCATGATGTGGTTTTTATTTGTAGAATCTTCTTCAGGATTACATTAGATATACTTTATCTTCGTAATCATTCATTTAGGTTTTATATGGTTGCGTATTGCCCGAATACTCGCCGCATCGCATTTGGTGGACGAAATGGTACAGTAGTCGTTCATGAGTTAAGAGCTGCCAAAGCTCAGGTATTTTTCTTTTAATGTTCAAAATCTCAGTTCCGGTAAACATGCTGCCTAATATGGGACGACCAGCGTTCTATAGAAATGTTTATGCGACAATTTCAGATCTTGCATGCTCACAAGGGTGCAGTTACAGCAGTAGCATTCTCAGAAGATGGCAAATTTTTAGCTACGTACGGAGCGGAAGAAGCTAAATTGTCATTCTGGCAAACGTCACAGACATTTCTAGTTAGCACGTTTGTTTTCATTAAGATATGGAAACAATTATGATAGTAATTTCATTTACACGAAACCTTATCACTGTTATTAAGCATGGAAGAAAAATATGTTCTTATCTAACCTTTTCATTTACTCATTGCGTCGGACTTCAGTAACATTCCTGATTTACAGGGCATAGGTCAAAGCCAACTGAAATGTATTAAGTCACAATCAGCTCCTGGAATCTTTCCAGTTCTTTCTCCAAGTGGTATGCATCAGCCGTTCAGAGCTCGTTTAGTATGGATCTCGCTCAAATCAGTCACTCTGATGCTTCCAAATAGTAAAGAATTTAGATTCGCTTTTTAGTAACTCGAAATATTTTCAGATTTAACTTTTTTTTAAAGAGTATTTTTCAGCTTGAATGTAAATTTTGTTTCCAAAAGGAATTGTTATGTTGAAAGTCGAGTTTCTTCCAGCTGTAGACTTTACATTCCACGGCTGAATGATAAATCTTTTTCTAAAGAGTTTTTATTGGAAAAAGATAGGAAACATTTCGTGTTTAAGGTGATCACTTTCATGTCTCGAGATTTTCATTGGTTGTACGTTGTCCGGATACTCTTCTTGATCATCCATTCCAACTTTTTGAGTACACATTGATAATTGTTTCCTTGTCATTTCATCATAACCTTCTTGATAATATGTGATTGTATACATTTCTTAATTTTATTTGTTATATCGATAAGCGTGTAATCGTAGAATTATATGTAGCCGGATATTATAGACCTCAGCTAAATATGTACATGGCGTGTTCATGTAGAAATTGTGTGGTACATATTTTTGTTTGTGTTGTTTATAGTTCGATAGCTCAGGCTGTTTTTTTACTAATTTTGTAGCATGACTAAACTACAGAGTGTTCCTTCAAAGAACGATTGGAACTGTGAATTTGAAGCATGAACGTTTACAGGTGTTACCGCTCTGATTTCTTGTAAAAGCATTGATTTACTGTAACTAATCATATGTTGTAATGCGATTTTGACTTTGATATAGATATATCTCTGTTTGTTAACCATTCATGGATGTAGCTGAAAGGCCCAATCTGCTTATTGTTACCCTCCCAGCTTGGTTCTGTACAAGTATGACTCTTCTGAGTTTCACCGAATAATAATAGTTTCATGTCCCATAATATAATGTTTCATAAGTTTATTATTAAGGAACAGGTTATCTTCTGCAATAAAATCAATTCAGGAAGGCTTACTGTTTGAAATCGAAAACAAGAGAGAAAAAAATCTAACGTTGTTTTCGATAAGGAAGTTATTGGTTCGGAAGAAAAGTAAATCAAACTTTGAAATAGAAATACGGGAAGCGACTGATTTGCAGACTTTGGTTTTATATAAAAGTCCAATGTATGTCTCTCATATTTCATCAAAAAATCAAAAATGAATTTACTGTGTCATTCACCAGTCAATGTATCCCATCATCAGATGGAACAGTTCATACCTTCCCTTCCACCATTTATCAGTAGTTTAGGGAGCATGTGTTTCATTTATGCCTCCTAACATTTCGAATCGCAAGTCAAGTCAGCTATGATTTATTAGTCACATCGATGAGCAAAGATATTCTAAAATAAAAAGATGATCATGTGTCCGGAACAAATAACAATATCAACCTGGGAGAAAGTAACTATCAAAAATGGGCGAGAATGTGTATAGGATGGGGAGAGATCTAAACGTATCGGGAAGAATATGACCATCTAGTATTTTAAGAAATATCTATTCAGCAGACAAATCGAAATTTCCCTACATATTTTCATTAGAAGGCCATATTTTTGCATTCCTCTTTTATTCATGCAACTAGCAGCCAAATGCTCTCCCTACTTACACTAAAGAAAAAAAGTGATGATATTTGTGCATTTCTCCCTCTCTCTGTGTTTTTGCTGTGTATCTTTCCGCCACTGCATTCAATTCCATGTTTTCAAATCACAAATCGGAAATGAAAGAATCACTAAACAATCAAACGAAAAATAAATCACAACTTTTTAACAACATATCACAATATCAAGTTGGAACAGGTAATTATTGATAACATAATAGATACCGAAACAATTGACTAATAATTTATTTCCCTTGTAGAGATTAGCAATGAAACTGATTGACTGCTTAAAGAAACCTAACGAGTGTTGTCAGCAGCGTACCACTGAATATAATGCTAAACTAGTGTGGGACTAAAAAGCCAAATCAGATCGTAACGACCACTAACAAAGTTATCGTACTGAGTAACGATAGCGATACTCATAATGCCATTTGTTAAAATCGATGTTGAAAACAATAATAGCCCCAGAATCTAAACCTGCCAACACAAAGCGTTGATTTGAAGAGAGAGTTATACTTCGAACAGCGCTGTCTGTTTGCTGAAATTAAAATTTCAAACAGTGAAATTCTTAAGTCAGAAAAAGTGAAGCAGGTCAGAGTAAATCTGTCTGCAAACGGGATTGAGTTTCAACTTCCACGAATAACTGTTAACCTGGAATGTGTATAATAGCTGCATAGGAAAAAGTCGTAAGACTGCAACACGGCCGTCTTCTGTCCCAACAACAACATACTCTCCATCACGTGACAATGCTCCACATAAAATCCTTTCAGGAACTCTGCAAAAAAAAAGAAATTTTGAAATGCCATTTTGTCCAAATTATTTAGACTGAACTGCACTAACATAAGTAAAAAATAATATCGAATTTGTCCCGTGTAGCAATTCATTTCATTATACATATATATAAATTATATATAAAATATATATAAATATATATATATATATATATAATGAAATTATTCATTATATGAATTGCTATATATATATATATATATATCAACGTATCGACGGATAAAGTATTTTTTCTGCTCCAATCGTTTTTTATCACTTAAAAAAAAAAAATCAAAGATGTAATAGGAAATACCTTAAACAACTCAGTTGCCGACCACTCGTGGTAAAAGTAACTAAAGAGTCACGTCCATATAACACCAGTACTATACATTCTCGTGACACTAGCAACAAATTCACTTCTTTATCAAGAAAACTATGCGACTCTTCAGATTCCAATCGTCTTAATAAGTCACCCATTGTGGTATGGATGAGGACAGTTCCATCTATAAATAATGTTTATACATTTACATTCTTCCCAGACACATTTTTGTCAAATTAGGGTCTTGGCCATTTCATCTTCCTGAACAAGTGTCTTAGATATATTATACAGAGGTATAATCAACATTATATTTTTACCTTTGGATGCAGAAATAACAATGCCATGTTCCGCAGATACGCAGATCATCGTAACGATGGTTTCGTGACCGGTGAGTATTGCACGAGGTGCTGCCGCCTCCCCTAAAATCGTATAACTGTCAGTTAAAGTTAGCTTTCGAAGCAAAGTAAGCGATGTTCCTGCTGTGTAAAATGAAAACCTAATGAGATGTTGGCAGCAAGCTACCATAAAGAATTTCAATTTTCAGTAACTTCCTGCGAACGCTACAACCAGAAGTTGCGGTAACCGTTGTTCCAATTGAGAAATTGCTATCCCGAAGTAATTAATTCCAGGAAGCAAGTTCGGCTCTATTTCTGCACAGTCCTACTGAACCTTACTTTTATGTCTGTCATAGGTAGGTTCATCTTTAACCTCATTTCTAAACTTCGGATACATAGTAATACACACCTACAACATTGTATTCTCCGGCAATTGATTGAGTTTGTGCATTCCAGTGCCACAGCACTACTGTACAATCTAAACTGCCAGAAGCGATGTAACAGTCAGCATACAGATTTGATTCAGAACGTGCTAGGCATGTAACCACATCACCGTGCCCATAGATTACCTGCCGAACTTTTGCTGGAACATTTTGGGATAAATTAAAATTCAAACCAACAATGAAAGGATCCTCTGCGGTCCTAATTTGAAGAATGCGATGATGAACGAAAAATAAGGAATGATTCATTTCCTTGAAAACTAAAAAAATGTGAATCAAATGAAATGTATTTACCCACCAGTATCTGCATCGATAACACGAAAACTATAGTCGGGATAACCACACGCTATTATTGAACGACTTTCGACAGTTGTTACAAAATTATTCCATCGGATTTTCAAACGTTGATCAAATGGTTCACCTAGGTGTCGTCGCGGTAACGGCTGCGATGGATTACCTGCAATATCACGCTTCCATGAACAACAGTTAAAGATTACGATAACTATGAAAAACCTAACCTGTGATCAGTTATCCAGGACAGATCAATATGAATCTCTTTTAAAAGAACAACGTATGATTATGTAAGCAAATGATATAACCTGCATGACGGACATCATCGTTCCACAAAAAAAAATTTTTATATTTAAAAAATGAACCTGCAGCCAACAGCGGATCAACTGTTAAAGGAAGATTTGTAATCGTATTACCCATCGAATCTGTGCTGTTTTCGTTATTCTGACCAATGGTGTTAGAGATCGAAGGAGTCGATGGTCCTTCAGAGTAACAATTTAACAGTATTTACACTTTAAAATAAATTGCTTCACCAATTTTCAACTGATTTATAATAACACAATGTAGACTGACATTCCTATGGAATCAGAAGTAGCTGCTATGCAATCACTTTAACCATAAATCTTTTAATGACGAGAGAGATCGTACTACTATATATAGTACTGATATAAATTCCACTGTCTGAATTGCTTCGCGATGGTTAGAATGCATACAATGACGGTTTTTAGTTGTACAATCACCAACCTGAATAATTTGTATTCCAACGATTCAGTGCGAAAATCAAATTATTTGTTACCGAAACAACCGTAGGATGTGGTAACTGCGCAAATGTATTCGCACTAATGTGAACCACTGAACTGTTCGATATAAATTTCATCAACATACAAAGATCGTCGCGACATGACTGGAACATCGTCGGACTCTAAAATGAAAACGATCAAGTTAAAAATATACCAACACTTAAATGCCAGTTAATCACAGCAGAAGAGAAAGGGACTTACGATAGTCATGATAGAATGTCGAGGTGGATGAGGTTCAGTCATGAGCTGAGCGGGTGTTTGTCCAAAAGATATCATCTGCTGCTCGAGACCTTCACGCATGGCCGCATTTTCAACAGAATTCAAATCCAGTGCTCCTTCATACGTCAGATAGTAGAAGACATTGGTAGCACGGACCTGTAAGATAACGTTTTAGTCATTCTTTAAAATAACCGTCAACTGCAAATTCTATTCCTGAAAATAGGAAGGAAGAATAATTCCTAACTGTTCAGTTAGTCATAATACCTCCCACATGTGTGAGTCAATAGTTTTCTCTCCAAACCCACATGAATTAAAATTACTACTAATAAACTTTAATCAAATCTTAGACATCCCTCGATAACTTCCATTAGACTTAATCGCTACTTCCCACTTACTTCTTACTTAATCGTTAGCAAACAGACTTACCGCTTCCGGTCCTTTTTGCTTGTAACCAAAAATAAGATCAATCCACTGATTCATTTGGCAAGAAACAAGATCCGACTCAAGTGCCTGTCGATGTAAAGCAATAAAATGTTCCGGGTTTTTTGCCCATGGCGGTAAAACGACATCACTAACAGCAGATCCATCATCACGTTCTCCCAAATCATATTCATTTGTATTTAGCAACATTTCCGGCATGTAGTATAGCTCTGGTATTAATTCCTGCAATTTATAAGTTTTTAGAGGATTTCAACAGCTGGAAAAAATAGAAGAAATTTAACATTACATTTAAAAGCATTCGAAATATTAAATGACGACTGTAAGCATAATAGAACAGCAGGATGTTTTTAAAAGAAATAAAATGTTTAGGACCACAAAACTTTTCCATTATCCTGTAGAATAACCTCGTGAAAATATGGATCCACATGTACTGAATCCTCAAGTTAGATTTTTGACCCAGCGTGTTAGCTTGATTCAACAGCAACTCGCTGTTATCATTTATTCCCTCACCATAACGAAATATTTCAACGGAATGAGAAATTAAACTGAAAAACTAACGAACCCGCATAACTAGAAACGTAAAAGAAAAAGCACACACCTTAACATCATGCGAATCACGCTGACAACTTTCCCAGGCCTCAGCTATGCTATGAAACAAACGATTCGAATGATCGAATTTACCGCTTTGCATGTGCAAGAATATTGTCGTAAACGGCTCCTGAAAGAAACTTTAACAACTTCTGTAAAATTTCACAATCCAAAAGCATAAAACTATGTGAATGAACAAAAAATGCACTATTCTTTGTGAATCAATCGTACTATGTTTGTAAAATTAATTCTTATATTACAGTTTAAAAAATAATCAGATAAAACAGTCATACATGCAGCTATCATTGAATTTCAGCTCTTTTGAAAAAAATCCGCAAACTAAAAGTAAAAAGTAAAACTAAAAGTAAACGCAAACAAACTAAAAGTAAAAAAAAGTCCGCAAACTAAAGTAAACAAACTTTCAGCTCTTTTATTTAAGTTCGCAATTACCCAATTCAACAATTCAATCCTTTTCTAAGAACAGTAGGTCGAAAATTCTAGACATATCTCATTTCAAACGTAGTTTGGAGATATACTACACAAATAAAACATACCACTCTGAGCAACCAGTTCAGAGTAAATGCTTGCGTTGAATAATGTGTTCCATAATGGAAAGGAGGGATAGTCTCGTGTTCCCATGAGCTGTAACGATCTTGGAAGAATTTACGCCGATTCTCACTCAGTGCCCCAACTGGCTGCAATAAATTTTTGCTAAGAGAACGCCAAAAATTTCGACTTGATAATAGAAAATTCCAAATTCCCTTCAGTTAAATTATACATCATATCATAAATTCTGCATAAATTTAAAGTGGAAGACAAAAAGATGAAACACACATAAGCATCAAGAAATTTCATTCAGGTAACATAAAGCAAACTTCAGAATATCCAGAGAATCATTTTCTCGATCTTAAGAAGTCTCCATTCGAAACGAAATTAAAAGGGCTAAGAGACACGACGTATATTGAACTTGCAGCAAGAGACAAAGCATGCAATTCATCAGTCATTGCGTTCACGAACACGCCAACAAATATTGCATGAAACATCAATCAAACATCACGCACGGACAACTCTATTTAGCAAAGCGGGCATTATTTCTGGATCTCCTTAATAGTATCCCAGCACTGATGAAATAGAGTTCAGTTGGCAGTTTGATAACAGTTAATCTAGCTGAAGTCAGTACTCGGCTCGACACGCAACGGAATCAGCAAAGCTGCTGATTAACTGCAAGCCATTTTTATCTAGCTGAAGACAATTTCCTGGATATTACTAAAATTTGAAATATGTATATAGTACTACAGGTCACTCACTGGCTAGTCAGCTTTAGGAAACTCAAAGGAGAAAATTGAACAGTACCTTGGAGAGATCTCGAAAGTTAGATGCAATATTGAGATCCAATGTGGGCGATGTGTAGTTTGCCAAAACCCATGGGAAAATAGGATACTGATTCAAATCGTTGTATGTTCTACCGGCAACAGTGTTCAGGAACATCAAGTAGTCAAAATTCGAAATTTCACGTCGCTGCCATTTCTGCGGCATATCAGAGTGCTTGAAAAGTTGTCGCGGTGTCATCAGACTTGTTTTGCGACTTTGGGGTAAACCATATTTCACACCAACGCCAACTCGAGGCAGACAGTCTACCACTTTTCGCACCGTATTTTCGTCCGCAAATGCGAACATTATGGCGGCTAAAAGGAAGAAAAAAATTTAACAAGGAATTACAGCGGTTAAAATGTTTATAAATTTTTACTTGTAAAATAAGCACTACTGTATCTCAAGTAAATAAAACTGTAACTTACTTCTTGATGCAAGGAATAGTTCCAATGCAATATTTCTGAGCAAGTAACGGCGCAAGAAAATAGCACGTATCTCGTGGAAATGCCATCGGCCATGTAAATTATCACAGTACAATAAAATCTGCAAGTGAATAATATTAAAGTAAAATAAGACTACTTCCTTGAAAACGAAGATACATTTAAAGTAATTAATTGAATCACTGCTATGGCATGATTCAGACATGTACGACATCAAGAAAAATAATGTCAGTCAAATTAAGGACATTCATCCAATAAAAGAACAAAAGATGGTGACAATGCCACGCATTGATCGAATCATTATTTGTGTCACTAAAGCAAGCTAAACAAAATGTTACGTCACCTTCACCTTTTCACAATCATTCGTCGTTATCAGTCTTATCATCAGTTTTTTTTCTCTCTTTCTCATCTCCTCTATCTTCACCTTTATCATCCTAATTCGGTCCTTCCGTTTTCACTCATTTCATTAAATTGATTTGAAATTTCAGACAAATCGAGTGAATGACAATCGCAACCATTCGTTCTGATGACCATAAAATATAAATGGGTAGGCGGATCCAATGAATGACACATACGAGCAATGGGAGGAATGCATTTGGATTACGGTAAATGATGATAGGAGAAATGGAAGTTCAGAAGGTTGTAATTCTCGACTCTCGATAGTGAATGAAAAGAAATGGTACAATGGATAGACAACTTAATGCTACAAACTGACGTAGATGCAATCAACAAAAGGGAACTGTGCGCACTGGGAATTATCTGTCATAAGAAATTAAGAACAGAAATTCTGCCTTTTCACAATATTTCCCGGGAAACATTCTCTGATTTATTATTGAAGAAAAAGAAAAGTAGACCAGCAAGAGAATGAATTGAACTGTTTTAATTCATCCATACCAATGAACAGTACGCTCTAACTCACTTCAACTTTTCTTTCGCTTGCTGAATTGTTCACACAAGGTGTTGTTATGATAGTCTATTAGTGCACCTAAAGCCAACCCTATTCTGAAGTTCGGATCGACTTCTGCTGTCACGTGTAAAATGTTTGCCAAATGATATGTGGAATGGAGCAATGGTCATCGGAAATGCATTAGAGCAATTATATATGAATAATTTATTTGAAAATGACTCGATCCCTGCCTGGTTTTGATAGTAGAAGGAAATATGAACGGTCTGATGCCATGTGTGCGGTGCCTCAGTCAGGTGCTCAGTGATCAATGATCCAGGCACAGCCAGACTCCCATCGGTTGCAGCAATTATCATATCAATCCCTGTTCATGGGCTACCAATCTGAGCAATGACCAGAAAATTGCTCGAGCTGGTCGGTCGAGAATTTCACCATGCACCGGACAGAGAGCACCCCAATTGAATAATTATACCATTTCAATTGTCCCGTGGAGTACTTAGCAGTAGCAGTCAATCATTTATGGCTTCTTACTTTACAAATGGTGCAATCTCAGGCCATCATCGAAAATTAGCAGAAAAATGCACCAATAGATCCCGAAAAAGTTCCAGTAAGCAATTCATTTCAATAAATAACAAAGTTCCTTTTACTCTAGCAACAGATTGCCCTCAGCATTTAACGTATCACTGCTCCATACGAAATGTTTAATTACATTGTAAAATGCAGTGTTAAATTTCTAATGTAAGATCTAATTTATACCAAGTGCGCGAAACAGACAGTCAGCCGATCGGTCTCATCTTTTATCTTCACTTTAAATGATATTAAAGCATAAATTAGAAGCAGGGATGAGGATACCCGTTTCATAGGTACTGCAAGAGTCATTACAATAAAATTTGTGTGATAAGAATTCAGCAGTGAACACACAAACTTTCTCGTCCGCTATCATCACCTTGTAGTAATAAAATGAAAAAAAAAAATAATGGCTTTGGGCATTATTACACCACAAAAGTATAGGAACTGCTTGCTAAGTCCATATATCAATACACACCGAATGCTTATAATTAATGATGCACAGCTTCTTTCGCTCTCTTCAACAACTTGAAATTTTCATTTCAAAAGTGTACCTACAGGAAATTACTCAGCAGTTGGCAAACATCGTTAAAATTGGCCAATTGCAGAAACAAACAAATCGAACTCTTTGTAATTATATGTATTAAATAATCTGATTCATAAACTACTGCTCTTCAAAATTTAATTTGTCCAACTGTGCTACTTAATAATGTTCTAAGCAATTATTACTCATTACGGCTATACAAAGATAATAAAATTGATGGAAATAAAAAATTAAATTAAGATGAAATTTAGAAAAAACAATAAAGGCTTGGCAAAGAAAAAAAAAAGTTATTTGGTTTTGAAAAATGGGACGACTGATACCACAGTTAAATAGAGGATGAATTCTTTGCTAAACTGAGAAGAAAACAAAATGCAAGAAATAACAAATTAATAATTATAAGCTCAGATATAGTTATATAAATCAATATATAACTATATTGATTTACATTTGTTTCTGTCAAGAAGCAGTAATTACTAATGGAATGGTGCAAAATGACAAATTTTTGCTCAAGAAATACAAAACTGATTCAATGAACTGTTGAGTTCTGACCAGTAAAAGGTCACGACAGGTTGGGCCATACTACATTGATGGACATAGTGACGTTATCAAAAAGACAATCAGTGCGGTCATCTACTCTCCCAGTGCTCCTTGATTTGTGTCTATGTTAACAGTGGCAGATTTGTGAAGGCTATAAAGGTTACAGGGTTTTTTTAATTTACCACTGTAATGAATGATGGAAGAGCAATGAAGCAATAATATCTAATAGATTCAATAATTAAAGGTTCACTATAAGTGAAAGAAGAGAGAAAAGTGTGGGGCATGTGCCGACGATTGTCAAGAATAAATGAGTGATTTTTTCCTCAGGCAATGGTGATAAAGTATGTCGTCAGAGAAGACCGAGAAATGCCAAATGATGAGTCCTTCTGAAGCCAACAGTAAGGTAAGGGGAATATCTGGTAGATTCTGATTTGGAATCAGTGAACAAACAGGTAGACTGAGCTAGCTCAGAGGAAGGATACGGTCACAAGAAAGGAAAGCGAAAAGAGAGGTTGGATGGATAGATGCCATCTATTATTTAACAGGTAGATTGACGAACAGGGCGGAGTTCGGGTGCACACAGACATAGACAGACAGACAGACACATCAATGACATGACATGCGCTCACCATTACCCATCACGGGCTGCACGAGATACGGGCGGTATCTCTCTGCAACGGTGCTTTGCTGCTAATAATGGTAATGACGGTGATAATGATAATGATAATGATAATGGCGGTGATGAGGGTCGGTTGTAGTGGCCATGATGGTCATGAGGGGAAGGGGAACCTTCAACTTGCTAACTAACTGATGATAGTTTATGTTAGTGTTAGGCGAATATTAGTAGTATAGATGGTGTTATGTTGAAAAGGAGCCTAGTAAAAGCATCAGTGTCAGTTGGAGCTCGGCTTCTCAGAGGAAAGGGTGTCTCTGTGCCACTTCGAAGCTATTCTATGAACTCAGGCCAGCTATCAACCCTTTCAACATCTCATTCCTTTTAGATTTGTGAAAAAAAAAATAAAAAAAATATGAAAACCGAACAAATCCCCAGCGATTGCCAGGAGAACTGCTGCTGTTAAAAGACACTAGGAAGTAACAGCAATCATCTTAACATATCACCACTGTCATCTTTCATTATCATTAAGAAGTTGTGTTTTAACAGTTGCTGTCCGCCCTATCGTTTCTATTGAATTTTTTTTTCTTTTTTTTTTTTTTTTATTTTTTTTTATTTTTTTTTTTTTTTTTTTTTATTTGTTATTTTTTTTGTTTTTTTTTTTTTTTGTTAATTTTTTTTTATTTATTTTGTTTTTTTGTTATTTTATTTTGTTTTATGTTTTTTAAATGATTTAATTTTTATAAGTTTTTTTTAATTTATTTTTTTTTTTTTTTTTTTTTTTTTTTTTTAGTTATGCGATGATTTTTGGGCTTTACGACGACCTATATAGCAACCGAACAGGCAACAATGCTAGGCCAAAATGCCGCCGTTACCTCTTATCAAATATCGCATTATTTCAATGAAAGGGTAGCTGCCCGAAAAAGCCACGTACATAAGGCTATCTATATGATCGCTAAGATTGTCCAGGAGATTCTTAAAGAAGTTGAGGCACAGGAACCGCGATTCATCTCTACACTTATCGAAAATAACGGCCGATATGAAGGGGTAAGCAATTCCAAGCCATCGTTGCCCACAGCATTTCTTTCAACGATGTTATCTTCTAATGAATATTTGATATTTAAACATTTCAAAATTAAATTAATACAGTCCAAGATTTCAGAGATTCATAAAGAAAGGAAACAAATACTGAAATTTGCACTGCAGACCATGGAGATGGTTTACTTTAATTTCTATTTTTAATCGCAATAATCATTCTCCTTCATTCACTCAGCTTCACCTTCTTCCTCATCTCAATGTCCAAATCTTTCGATCCTTTTCCTTTCACCTAAGGTAGAATTATATTCTACCTTAACATACTCCATTTTTTTGAAATCAGAACAATAAAAACGATGTAAGGAAGCAAACTGACAATTCTTCAGATATTATCTTCATGTGTCAATTTGACAGATAACCTATCGTCGCATCATCATCATCATGAAAAAATGGCCCCTGATAACATCCTTGATAAATCCTATTTGACATAAGTTGCAAATTGAAGGACACTTGTTCCTTCCGAATAATAATTTTATTCTATCTAGCACGCATAACTCGAAAGCTCAAAGCTCAAGAATCTGATTCTGATTTGCAATACTTCTTAACAAGCTTTTTGATTCAAAAACCCAAAGAAAGTGAAGAAATTCGACTCGTCAGTCTTATAATAATCACATGTAAATATAGAATAAATCTGTCTGAACTAAATAAAAGTAAAGATTTTAACTTTCTAAACAAACATCAAGTAAATAACTAATAATACATAATCTTGCCAATACTTTGTCATCCGAACTTTCTTCCCGTCCGATATTAACAGTGACTGTTTCAGATTATAGTGCACTCACCATGTGAATATGAAGTAATCCTATATCTCAATCAAATGGGAGTATTCAATTTTGTGGATGATGGGTCCATACAAGGATGTGCCGTCCTGAAGCTAAGCGATGGTCGAAAACGATCCATGTCTTTATGGGTAGAATTTATTACTGCCAGCGGTTACTTATCAGCAAGAAAAATTCGAAGCCGTTTTCACACCTTGGTAGGACAAAGCGTGGAGAAGTCACAGTACCGCGATATTTGCAAGATGGTACCTGATACTAGTGACGTTAAACTGAGGATACACGATGATTATATCGTCCAGATAACCTGTGCATTTCGATGTAATGGAATTTGGCCTCGAAGCGCTAGCCATTGGCCTCGAAGCAATATTCCTTGGCCAAATCCATCCATTGCTAATGAAGTGAAAAGTGAGGGTTTCGATTTGTTCAGCAAGGAAACTAATGCTGCTCAGAATCAACCCAATAAACAGGTCTGTTTCGGAAACTGTTTTCGAAGAAAATTCCATTTCCTCCATCAAATAACTCTATATTTCATTTCAAATCAACATCTCTGGTCCTAAAAAGAAAGGAAAACACTTTCCCCTACATCTTATACACAGAAATACTGAAACCCAAATCAGTCAGATTCAATTTATACAGCAATCTAAATCCAATGTGCCTTTTCTTTTACAGTAAGCAACTATGTTTTTGGCAAAGTTACTTATTCAAAAAGAAAAAAAAAAAAAAGCGTTAGAAATGGAAAATGTCATAAATGTCATATTTAGAAGTGAGTTTCTATTACACCTTCAATCAAAAATACCCTTATAAGAAAAAAAGTTTCCTATATTTACTTTTGTAGTAAATTTTTTAAAAAAAATTGAAATTGATTAAATTCAAATATCCATCTGAGTATGTGTAAATTTCGGCGATTAAACCATGCATCTCTCTCTTGAAAAGTAGCGGAACATTTCACTAATTCGATTAACTCTCCGGGCGGAGTACATACCACTTTGTGTGCTACCGTAATACATTATTTATAGCACTTTATAATGTCATTCGCATCATTGATTTTGCACAAATGGACACCTTCTTTTTTGAAAAAGACAGGCAGTGTACAAATTTTGTATGTATTATTTGAATTGTTCAGTTCAGGGAACAGGGAATAGCTTGGTTCCTTAGATCTCATCTTTACAAATTTCAGCCAGAATTATCCCAGCAACGGTGCCATGGATTGAAAGGCACTCATCTTCATGGCAGTCAAACAATAGCCTCAGGAATAACAACATTAGGTGGCTTCACAACTGCAAAATACTAATACTATAACAAGAAATAAACAAATATGGCAAAGACAAAAAATTGGAGAGGAAAAAAGAAAAAACGAAGCATAAGCATAGAGATTACCTACCTCCTGTAAATAATGACTATGAAATGAAAGATAATTTGTAATGCATGACCTTTTCGACATGGGCCGTCAAGGAGGAGAAGAAATCAATTAGTGACTGATTATGGGTGGGTTCGTATCACTAATTAATTACAGGCCAGTTCGATGGAAGGTGACGCGTGGGCGATGAGTTTACACCATGCGGAGAATACACTACTGCAGCATGGCAGCAGACGTAAATCGTTTTCAATTTTGAAATGCCTACGCGACACGCATCTCGATTTCCCGCAATCACCGATCACTAATTACATTTTGAAAACGCTGCTACTGTTTGAATGTGAGAAACATTACAATGAATAT
Source organism: Setaria equina (assembly GCA_003012265.1). Taxonomy (NCBI): domain Eukaryota; kingdom Metazoa; phylum Nematoda; class Chromadorea; order Rhabditida; family Setariidae; genus Setaria; species Setaria equina. The sequence goes on along the minus strand of PQVD01000585.1, from coordinate 58,670 downwards.
GAATGGGAGGAACGATTTATCGGCGATCGAGTCATTGGTACTTTGATATAACTTGTTGAAACTAAACTGAAAACCATAGCAAACTAAATCTAAGATTCATGGGAAATGTTGCTATTTTAGATTGACCTTGAATCTCTACCTTGAACAATAATTCTTGTTAAAACAGGCTACCAATTTAATTCACCTACCAGTTTTGCAAAAGAGAAAGCTTTTATTACAGCAAATTATATCAAGCCATCTGTTAATAAATAATTTTTTATTTCCTTCCTTCCTTTTCAAGAAAGTCCAGAAGCTCTGGTTTAGGAATTCATGCTTCATAATATTATAAAAGCCATCCCACAATTTACAAATACTACTGAGAACTTACGACAGAAAAGCTTTTTAAAACAGCAGAGATGACAATATTCGTCTCCGTTTACTGAGTATCCATAATCAGAGGAAAAGCTAAAGAGATATTATAACTTTAGATGAATTATCACTATAAAACAGTGAATAGAGCAAAACTTTTCCTATCTCTTGCCTCTTTACTCTCTTCTCGGAAAATATTTGCAAGCATGTGATCTTTCCAAATTGTGGAACAGAAATGTAGTCGAGATACACTGTTGCATCAGTTTTAACTATTCTTGCCAGCACTTTTTTGTTATCTCTTCTAATGCTTGAAATTTTTACACTAAAACTGAACCAAAGGATTTGAGCTAAAAACTTTCATAGAACCACTATCGATCTTTCCAGCTTGTTTACTTCAGGTGTGCTATTACAACTGGTATCCTGTTTACAATGTCGAAAATGTCCGCACTACTTCCTGCCTCAGCTGGATCTTCTCAAAGGAGAGCCAGCACATCTTCTCGATCAAAGCGCAAAGATTACTTGGAATCTTGTTCGACAACTGATCCTCAATGTACGCGCTCTTGAATCCTTATAATCCTAACAAATCCCTAATTTCTCTTTGCTTTTCTAAAATTTCGACAAAAATTTCCAACAACTAAATTTCTTCTCTTTTCTTTGTTCAGAAACTGCAATAACGAAAACCACAGATAAATTTCTACGGGATTTCTTTATTTATTAAAAAAAACAGCACTTCATTTTCCTGGTGCTGTTAAAGTCCTGTAATGCGCTCAACTACAAATAGGCCATTTTCCCGATGTTCCATTTTATATTAATGCTCAAGACAAAATTTCTGTACGTGTTTGTGCATGTATGCATATTTCCATAATTTCCGATTTAAATATTTTCAGCTGCAGATAAGTTTATTTGTAGTTAAATATTGCTGTGATTATACTGCTCAACTGGAACGAACCGATGAATGCTTAATATTCAGTTTCTTTTTTTTTTTTTTGTTTTTTAAATAAAATTATTGCTTGGATCAAAAAATTTATAGCACCAATTTCATAGGGCGTTTATAATTTACTTGGCCATCGAAGGTAGTAAATGTATAATTGTAACACTTACCCAATAACTAGCAGCAATGAATTCATTGTATTCATCTATACTTAATTTTCCTCTTAATTTTCAAGCATAAGAGTAGGACAGTTCTAGACCAAAAATAAAACAAAACGAAAAAAAAAATTCAAAAACTTTCAAATGATATCAAAAGCTTTGGTAGACTCTGTTATGAAAAATTGACAACTTGGTTCTCTAGAAAAAGAACAAATGCTTAAAATTGAAAGCTTCAAGAACAAACAGTAAACAAAACAAAAACAATAACCTTAGGGTCTTGTTCCTTGTATAGTGGATCATCCTCATCAGCATCAAAAAAAAGTTCATAATTTGTTATGGAAAGAGTCCCGGGCACAACAACGCCTGGCGCAATTAGTTTTGCTGTTGTTCCATAGGCTGTTTTTTCTGAAAAGCATTTTCCTTTGAAACTGCTCTATATCATCAAACGATTTCATGCAGAGAAAAGCACTGATAAAGTGAAGACTTTAAAAGTGCAACGGGTTACTTCTGAATTACCAGCAGCTGCTCCAAACTACCATCATTGGTTTTTTTTCGTCGTATCGATTCATCCCTTTTCATTATCCAAGTTTCAAAAACGGACATTCATTAAGAAAAGCAATACAGACAAACAAGTACTTAACAAATGGACATTATTTTCAGGTAAACAACACAAGTGAGCACACAGTAACAATGTCAGTAAATAGTCCACAGTGTGTTCTGAGTCCTCTAATTAAGAAAAGAATAGATGAATCTGCAGCCCTCATCACAAAGAATGAAAGAAAAATTAACTGGAAATACTCATAGTGTATGTATCAGCGATTTAATCTCAAATTACAATTCCAAACTGTTTCAAAAAAACTGTTCTATATGGCGAAGAAATCCAGTAACTCGGTGCAAAAACATGCATCAAATGTCCACATCAGCTATCTATAGTTGTTAGGTAATACATTTATCATATGTAGTCTATTGCTAGTAATATCCCCTCATTCGGAACAATTTTCTTCGGCAAACTTTGAGAGAGGCAAGTGCTAGGGAAAAAGTTTATAAAATATTCCAAGGTAGAATACAAGATCTGCTTTTTCAATCTGCCTCAACGAATTAGGATTATTTTCGTGGAGATGCTTGGGAACGGTATGAGAGAGAACTAATTCAAAATAAACCAAAACCTTTGCAAATCAGTTCTAGTCTGAAAGTTAGAATAATACAAATTATGTTATTAACTGAATGTTTTGATATTTTTAAAAACAATACTTGTCTAGATGACCTGTCACCATGAAATGACTACTTTGATCGATCTGTGTACGACGGAAAGATTTAAAGACTTGAAAAATATGTCAGTGTTCATCAAAACTTTTCTTAAAAATCTGAATGTTATGGAGCAAATATTACACAATTATGCTTTACCGATACTGTAACCAACAGTTTTAATCAAACCTTCTCAATATTTTTTCCCAAAATGACAGGGCACGATCCTCAGATAAACGAAAGATATCGGTAAGATCAGTAAGGCCTACAATACTTGCCAGTTAATAAGCGAAATGTGGCTTGCTTTGTATAACATATATATCAAATAAGACAAGGTACCGATATGTCTGCATCGTCGAAAGCAGATGGTCTTAAAAAATAGTGGTGCAAAGCAATAATTATAGATTTCAGAGAGAGTATTATGTCAATTTGCATGTTGTTATCCTACTTGATGTAGAAGAAAAAATTTATTTTTGTTTTGAAACTTACATGATACACTTCCTAATACCCTTAATTCCTGCTTTTCCCAAAATGGCTTATTCGTAATCCTTCCATAAGAGATCAGTTAAACTTGCATTAGACTAATCCAACACACTAAATACTTTTCCACATTGTTTAGTAGCAGTAGAAAAACGAAAATGTATAGTCTATATTAAAGGAAAGAAAACAATACATCGTGCCTGAGGGACTTCTGGATAAAATGCATTCGTCGTTTGATAAAAATTACATTTATTCAAGTAAACTTTCTGTCTACTATTTAAAAGTAATTTTGGATAAGTAAAAGGAATGAACAAAAAATAAAACAGGAGAGTTCAATTTAAGTCATCTTATGGTAAGTAAAAAAATTTTTTTTTCACCCGTATTTTCGTTTCGTATTTCAATTCTATAAGCACTTAAATTGTTAGTTTAAGTGGTTATAGAATTGGTTATAAAGTTATAAATTGTTAATTTAACAGCAATGCCAGGAAATGTGAAATTCTCACCTCTTTGTAAATCGATCGCAGTGTCAGGCTCAGTGGCCCATTTTTCGAAATCACTTTCATCGACAAGCTCATTGAGAGCACAGCCAGCTTTTAAAGACCCTAATGAAACCAAACGTTGCGCTACCAAATCGCGTAGCAGATCTTCACGAGCTTTATCAACCTAAACTGATAAAGTGATTATCCAAAATTGTGCAGTTACTTAATGTCGTCATAATATTTAAAACGAAAACTTCGCTTTTCTCTCATTTTTAAGAAGAAGTTGTAATATTCAAGCCTGATCATATATATCATTCAATCACCCTTTAATATCCCTTGTACAGATCTTTTCATTCATTATAGAGTAAATGTTAAGATACTTCTTTATCAGACGATTTGCTTTCTAAGATAGTTCTTAGACAGGCTGCTGAGTGATGGCAACCGTAGGGATTCTGCACGAAACGCTTACGTCGTCTTGAATCATCTTCCCAAACATCTAATTTCCAGAACGTATTTCTAGAAAGAACCACCAAACAAAATATAGAAAAGTTGAAAAATCTTATAATCCATGAAAATACATCATATTTATAATATAAAAAAATCAATGGAAGTCTCAGAAAATGTTAGCATCACTGGATAATGAGAAATAGTAACTAAGAAACTTACAAACGTTGATTCGGATCATTCCATGCACCGCCAGGAGATGACAGTAATGACGTCAATCTTTGTAATAGACGTGCTGATACTAAGAGATCTCTGCGTCTATTCGCAGTTACCAGATGGTCGTTAACCTGTTCTTCTTTTCGACGCCGATGCATTTGTTCTGCAGCATCACTCTGCAAGGTTATTTAACGCATTCAAGATTAAGTTGTTGTAGAGAGAGACAACATTAAGTTGTTGTGAGAGAAAAAACTGCAGCAAATTAATTTGAATAATTACTGAATAATTACTTCAAATTGAGCATGTTTACTGATATCCTCAGCTCTCAGGCGATTTAGTATGAAATCAGCTTCATTCGCAACCCGCAAAATGTGGTCGCGCGTTGCGTGTGCCATTAAACGACCTAAAATTACATTAAAAAAATCACATGAATTTATGAAACGATGTCCAAATAAAATGGAAAACAAACAAATCAAAGTGTTTGAAACATCATAGGAAAAGATTTTAAACTTTTACAGGATTAAATTATGCAAACTGAAAGGGCTGATCTTACTCTTGCAATACACAAAATCATACAAAATTCCACCTTATATCCTTAACGCTCAAATATCAAATAACGATAGAGGCGGCCAGAAAATGAACTTCATACATTTAAGGAAAATTAACTACCACTTATCAATTAGCAAGGAGATTCTTTATCGAAATTGCGAGAACGTGACTTCTCAAAAACGCATTCTAAAGAATAAACTCACAGCATAGTTTTGAATTATGGTGTTTGCATGAAGTGATTTTAATCAGGATAGCTAAATCGAATAAATGTAAAAAAAAAAACTTGCCTTCATTCACAAGTTCAATAAAAGCTAGTCCGGCATGTTTCTGTAAAGAGGTTTGCCACTCTTGCGAACATAACAACATTACCAGTTCGATTACAGATCCTGCCTGGTTTTTCATTGTTTCCATCACTAAATTTGTAAAAAAAAACACTCCTTTCATGTACAATTAGGTCAACTTAATAATAAAATATATATAATTAGAAAGTTCACCTTTAGCATCATTCATAATTTCTTGCCCATGGGTTCCCAAAAGTGTTTTCTGAAGATAAGAACGGAAATCTGTTAATATTTCACGCAGTAATGGAGCTGTTGTTTCCAAAGCTTTTTGCAACTTGTTTGTGAGATAGGCTCGTCGTTCCCCTGTTTCTAACTCGCGATTTGCAAGGTTGTTGCTCTACAACACTTAATACATCGCAAAAAGTACATTTTGAATATATTTAAAACTTTTCGAAATTACGAGGATATGAAATAAAGAGTTTTCCAACGTTTATCAAAGACTAACACTAAATGTATCAAGCTGATCTTGCCGATAAATATTGCTCTGTTCTTTTTTCTTGTTTTCCTCTACTAAAACTGCCGATTCCTTCCTGATAAAACCAATCCCACTAGTAATATTATTTCGATGACCGTTTTCTTCTACACATGATTCTTCATGCGCTTGTCTCAGACCACTACCATCATCTGCAGAGAGGACATAAACTCATAAAAAAAAGAACAAATGGCTTTCGTAGGATCATAGGACTGGTAAATAAGCTATACCTTTACTTGTGCCACCAGTTATAGTTGTATCAAAAAACGGACTAGGAGTGGATGGTGGCTCTAAAATATCTCTGTATCGAGATACCATTAGCACTGATAATAAATAAGTGACCGCAAGAGCCAGGAACTGTGCTTGTCGATTCTCTTCCTAGAAAATTTTTTGTTTGAAATCATAATTAAGAAGTCAAAAATTTGAACTCTGCTGCACCATTTTCTGAATATTTTTCTTCAAAGGTAGTAATTCGAACAATTAGTAAAACATGACTAAAAAATGAGAAGTAAAAGTATCAGAGAAAAGAATCTACCATATCTCGATATATCACTCCTCTAAGCCGTTGTAAATCAATTTCCTGTATCAGATGTTCTGGATCCGCAATCTTTTCTTTGTCTCTCTACAAAAAAAAAGGTAAACCAAGTTTACTGAAGTTACTTACAATGCAACAATTTTATACTAAAATACTCACTACATCCAATGCACCGGACACAAATTCAGCGATCTGCTGTGCACGCATTACTTGTTTGATATCCAAAGACAATACGCTGCCCAGAGTTGTTTTTGCGCGACAGGCAAGTATATTCCGCACAGCCATTGTCGACACTATAAATTATTGTTTCCTACTAGCACCTTCATAACAAGCTCTGATTTATCCAGGATATTTAATATGGCTAAAATGAATTAACAGTTGAGGAAATTTACCAAGACGTAATGTCTGTCGTAATATGCCACCACTAGGCATATTTTTTTCCTGTTCAAGATCACTGAAACTTATTCCAGATGCAAAGATAAAAACATCAGTCAGAACGACAAAACGCGCCAACAAACGAGCGGCACTGCCTATAGCCAATGCCTGATTTGTCGAATCCACTATTTCCAACTCGCTCTGAGAGAGATTTTTTTCAATCAAAAATGTAATTAACATAAATATGCACTTATTCAGATATTATCGTAAATTACTGCGACATTTTTTAAACAACAACTTACATTAGGAGATGTAGCAGCAGCTAGAAGAGGAAGCAGCCCTCCGCAGGCCATCACCAAAGAATCGATGAGCTGCGACAATACGTGAACACAGTTAGCAACAAATATGCTATTCTCACTGCTATTCACAACATCCAATACTGCCGATGTACCTCTGAAAATATTAAAAAATACAAAGAAAATTAAAGTATCACGGAAACACAAAAGTAGCATCAGAAAAATTTTATTGGAAATTTCATACTTTTTCCAGTCTTCGACAGTACTTTCAATTGAAACGAGCAAGTCGTCCAGCAACCTCAAATGCACATCTGACCAGCAGAATTCTGGAGTGCGATAGATGGAACTTGGCAAATCAGCTGATACTTTCGACTCATCTTTTTTACCCACTTCATTCACAAGTCCATCCTTGAAAAAATTTTAAAAATCAAACTTCTTCTCTGATATTCAAGAGAAATATATTTGTAAACTCACTACAGTGCAAGCCACAGATGAAACAAGATTCTGAACTAAATCGAATATAACGTCCGTCTCGCGCTCACCACCTTTATGAAACTTTGCCTGATGACGTTCCCATGATACCTGAAA
>PQVD01000585.1:0-41728 GCA_003012265.1 Setaria equina | reverse complement strand
AGCATTTTTGGAAGGCACTGTTATCATTAAAGAATTTCTGTTCACGAATGTTTTTAGTGTGGTGTTACCATTTCTGAGTTAATGGTTTTGTTGGAACAGTCATGTATGAAACGGAATTTAACATTACCATCATCGATAATCGATAATTTCAAAGAATTTTTGCGCTATGAAATGGCTGATTGTGTTGAAGTTGAAGATGATCTTTGTCGTTATCGTCAGTCCATAGTATCTATTCAAGTAAGATATTTTACGAACTATATTGCAGTTATTCACCTCGAATCAGCTCTTAATTCGAACTTCCTTGTGCTAGTGTTATTTGTAATGATTTGCTCTGTACTGTTATTATCTTTCAAAATCCTTGTTCCAACAGTTTTTGCTTCATTTTTATGAACTGAAGTTTGGAGAATATGTTGGCCATCCAGTTTTTGTGCAAAACTTCAGCACCTTCCCTCAGCTTCTTTTTTCCATTGTTGGTAGTCGGTAATTAAGACTTCTCATGAAGTAATTATAAGAATGGATAAATAACTGACAGACAAGTAACCATAACTCTTCTTTGTTCGTTTGTCGGAAAATGATAAGTATATCCAAATGGAAATGGTAAAAAAGAATTAGAATTAATAGCGATATTTAACATTTTTCGGAAATGATCCGATACTGCACGATAATTTCCTTCTCTGTTGAAAATCTTAGGAAATTTGCCATTCAGAAGAATAATTTCGAACTTTAGTTACACAGAGCACAGTTCGGAATATTTTCAACCTTTAATTCGATTTATAATCATTTCAATTAGTGATTAGGAACTACGGAGCTCGATTTTGCTCACTTTATGCAAAATCAGGGAAAGGTTGAGAATAAGAAAAAAGGAATAGTCTTTTCCTTTGGTTAGTAAATTAGTTATATTATGTGGAGCAATTTTTTTTTATCAGTTCCTGAATGGTGGAATATCTCACGATGTTATGATGTTTGTTTTACTACCATGCTGATTTCCTTATGTAGGATTTTGTTGCTAATTTTCAGGAAGAAGACATTCCAAGTTCTTCAAACTCTGGAAAAGTAACTAACCAGTCCAAAATGTCCTCTGCTATCATGTTGAAAAGGGAAGCATTGCTGAATTACGGTAATGCACTAGCCATTGATAGAACTTCAGATGATGTTTCAGTAGATCAAGTGAAGAAAGTCATTTTGGAAAAGAAAGAGGGAAAGGTAATTTATATATTAGTAATACTTAAGACGCTTAAGTCGACCTTATTAAATTCCATAACATCATAGTTAAGAGGAGCTGAAATTACTCTTTGATACCATGACTTTTAGGTATCTTAAATTCCACATTAAATGCGTTTTATAATAAAGATGAATTACTCATGAATGAACTGACAAGCAGTAGACAAATACTAGTAGAAGTAATGGGTAGGCAAAGGCATCAAATATTATAGTTTTCAAGTCATTAATACTTTAGGTGCCAGTTTTAGGTAACATTAGTTATTTTACTTTAAAAAGTTTAGATTAGACAGCTCTCTGGTGAAACAGAAGAGCAGCGTAGAAGTACTAGCGTTGACAAGAGAACGATGAATAATCCGGTAGCTCACGGTGAAGGCGAAAAATGTCATTTATTGTCTAGATATTCTGAAAATGGAGCAGCAATAGAAAATCTACGTGTGTAAGTTTATTAATTTTGAAATTTCACGGCCACATCATTCATTAACCGCTATTTAAGACGATGCTTTTGGCTGTAAAAGAAGTTGCAGAAAATACGTAATGAATGAATTAATAATTTCATTTGAAATTTCAGTCAAAATATGCGGATTATTTCTACATAATGTGCTTTATTTTAAAATGATTTTTCAAGAAAAAACGAATTGGCTAGTGTTATGGAGAAATGGAAGGGAATATTTATCGGTGATGTGAAAGAATTGATTAAATATTTACGAATGGTAGATGATTACTTTCAAGAAACCGATGGCAAATTCACTTTTTTGGAACTGAAGGTTCAACTATCTTTTGTTCGATTCCATGAAACCTTCTCATGAAAAAATTTTCATCATTCGTACACTCATCCATCCAGGAAGTGTTTGGAGAATTGAATCAGCGATGGGATTTTTGTGACGTTGATTTGATAGAGATGGGTATAGTAAATGTTGTGGATAATACTGGTTTGAATGAAGGAGTCGTGCTCACTGTCAATCCGATCGTCAGGTAATTTGATATTCTAGAAAGTTAGCTGCTCTAAATACTAGCTTCTCTTGATTGTCTGATCTTTGATATTCAAGAGAAACTTAATTATCATAAAAGTTTGTTCCAGAATGATTGGATTCTGCGAAATGGATGAACTTGCTAAGAAAATCTATATTTTATTATCAAAAATGGAATTTATTCCTTCCGTAAAAGTTGAAGTCATCGTTCGAACATTGGTAAATGTTAACTTTTTGTAAAGAGTTAGAGATTAAAAGTTGAGAGTGAGTTGCAGGAATGAAATCTAAATGCAAATTTCAGGATTTTGGTGTTAATAAAAGGACAACGATAGATGAGAACTATGAATTGCTGTGGGAAGTACTGAGTGATATGCGGTTTCAGAATATCTTTGTTGTAGAAGTTTTGCAGAATAAAGGTATGTTGAATTGACATGCAAATTAAATTGTGTGCAGTCATGTGGAAACTTCCGCGTTGACAGATTCTTTATAAGCATTCACAGTTTGGTAATAATCTCCTATACCAACCTCTGTCATTTAATTGTTTTCATTTAGGAAGTCACATCCTTCATTAATCTCAAGTTTACCATTTTATAAATCGGAATTTTCAGAATATGGATTTGATGTAATGGTTCGACTCAATCCACATTCAAGTCTGCCTGAAATTTGAATGCATTATATAAAAAAAATGTATACTTTACCGTTATTGAGAAATTGCATACCATATCACTATTATTGTGGTGAACTTACAATGAATATGGAACTAGTAGCTTGACAATGAAATACATGGTTCAGTTTTTAGAAAGGTTTTTGTATTTTATTCTATGTTCCTCCTGTGAATGAACTTAATTATTTGGAAGATGTAGTTACCTTCATTAGATAACGTTCTTTTGTTGCCAAGTTATTTCTGTTTATTTTTTTAAACTTTTTAATGAGAATCCAGAAAAAAATCTTAAGTGACAGTTGAATGTTTCATAATTAGTGTTTCAAACTTATTACTCACCTTAAGTTTTTTGTCCTTTGTAATTATAAGTAAGTAGGTAAGTAATGTGGTTTTTCCTTCTGTCAAATGTATGTCTAAGTTTCGGGTAGCTCAGTTCACTTGTATTTTTTTTCCTATGTTTATGACTTTATGGACATGCGGCACTATCCAAATATATCTATAATGTATGGAAGAAGTCAAAAGATCACCATCTTGATTTTTATTTCCTGCTCTGTAATTATTTTCTCTTGAAATCCATGTTATATGATACTCCATTTGTTTTTACATATTATGAAACGTTACTGCTATATTCTGCGCACAAAAGTAGACATGTCGCATAATTTTGATTGCTTGATCCAAAGCTGATAGAATGAGCTGATTTTTGCGTTAAAAAAGTATGCCAGGAAATACTTGGAAGTGCTTCTCTCCTTCATGATACTGCTGTACAATTTAGTTTTATATACCATTGAAAGGGCGGTCTAATTTTCTTCAAAATAGCATTAAAGAAAATCAAGATGTGCTATTTGTCTTTTTCATTTTAGATCGGGTTAAATTACAGCAGCCTTGGATTCTCTTGAAAGTAATACTAGCCGGGATGAAATATTTTGCCTTTAATTTCTCTCATTTTTACAGGAATTCTTAAGCTTTGATGCTGCCACAAAAATTGTGTAGTGAAAGTGATGTTTATCCTACAATTACGCACTGCCAGATCGCTTTTGCAAAAATTGTGGAATAGGTTGAATAATTGTCGATTGATATTTTCTCCATCAGAAATGTCGAGGAAGAAGCCGTTGATTGTTATCTTAGGATGTACTGGAACGGGCAAAAGTGATTTGGGTATTGAAATTGCGAAGAACTTCAACGGTGAGGTAATCAGTGCTGATTCGATGCAAATTTATAAAGGTTCGGAGCACTTTCAAATTCCAAGGAGTTAAGAAATGTTACTTACTAGTGAAAATTTCTTGTAGTGGTACAGTTATACTTCACCAATATGCATCAGATTTTATGCGAATTAAAAAATGCTTCATTAAAGATAACTTTTATATGGAACACCAGAATATGCAGTATGGATAAATTTGATTCATGTAGCGAAACAACTATCATTAAGTTGAAGAATATCAAGTCAGTAAAGTGAAAAAGATGCGAGATAATTCTTACCTGTACTAGATCTAAAAATTGCTGCCACAATGCGATTCTGTGGACGGTAATACCCTCAAAAAATTGCTCAAAAGATAGCGTATTTCATGATTTGGTGTTAAGCTATGATATGAAAGTGTTGAATACGGTAAATGCCAGAGGAACAGAAGGGGTGCATAGATTTTTATGCTCATGGTTATTAGTCTCCTCATATGATTAATGTACGCTATGCAAGCTAGCCACATTTTAAGTCTTCAGCATGAGTGAGAAAGATTCATTATTCTTTCACATTTTACTGTAGAGAAGTTATTGCAGGTTTGGACATTGCAACGAACAAAGTGTCATTGGAAGAGATGAACGGCATTGTGCACCACATGATGAGTTTTGTGGAGCCTTCCACATCCACTTATAATGTGCACCAGTAAGTATTTTTTACAAATTTACTTTATTTATATTTTTTTTTCTATGTCAGCAGAAAAATCAGTTTCTGTTCATTTTTAGTTTCACTAACCAAGTGCTACCTTTACTGGAAGATCTGTGGGTCGCTGGAAAATTGCCTGTTATTGTTGGCGGTACAGGATATTACACTGAAGGGATTTTGTTCAAAGAAAATTTGATACCAACAAATACATTCGGTAAAGCTTCCTTCGCAAAGTTTTTTCTGTAGTTAGATTTTAAGTAAAAGTCGATTCTCCCCATATTTCCTATATTTTTATCATTTTAAAGTTTTTTCATCTTTCTGAAGATTTTTTCAAAATATTCCCTCGAATAGAATCACCTTTTTTGTTATTTAAAATATGATGTGATTCGAAGGCATGGTTAACAGAAAATTCCAAACTTACATCAGAAGAAATAAAAGATGCTCCTAAGCACCTGGCTACTACTCTCTTGTTATTCTTTGAAATTATTCAGTTCTTAGTACTGTTTTTCAAAATTTCTATTGATTTAATAGATTCTAAGAATGACTTCGAGGATCTGTCGGATGATGAAGTTTACGAATTACTAAAACGTGTCGATTTGGAATCTGCAATGCAAGTAAGCTGCACATTATTTTTGTTAATTATTGTTAATATGAAACGTCCTGAAATTTTATCTCTTTTCATCGCCCATAAATCCGCCAGTAACCTTTTCATTTTCAGCATGCTGTATTAATTGCCCCTTTTAGTCCTTTTTTCTAAAAGCTACGGAATACTCTACTGATTGCTGTGTCGGTCGTAAGTAATATACAGCACAATGACGTGTAAATGCGATACGATTCTGTTAACACTCACTCTTATTAAATAATTGAATTGGTAGTCTTCTGTGCTTATTAGGATGAATTTCAAAGTTTATCTTTTCTCCAGGTGCATAAAAACAATCGTTTTCGCGTTGTTCGTGCTTTGCAAATTTATTATGCAACTGGGCAACGTAAAAGTGAGTATTTGAAGGAACAACACCAAAAAATAAAACTAGACAGGAGGCTGCGTTTCACAAATGTATTATTATTCATTCTGGATGCTCGTAAGGAATTGCTGGAAAAACGACTTAATGAAAGGGTCTCAAAAATGGTTGAAAAAGGATTGAGGAAAGAAGTCGAAGATTTTTATGAGCGGGTTGGATCTATTTCCTTAAGTTTCTTTACTCATCTCCATGTCTATAATGAAGTGACAATATTTAACATGAGAAAAAGAAACTTTTGAAGGAAAAAGATGAAAAATGAACTAAAAGTCTTGGTATATAGTTATTGATTTGATCATTGTCTATCTACACTTGAAAATGAAAAGAGTTTTATTATTTGTGATAGTTGGCTGAGGCCATATACTTATGAGAAATTCGGCGCATTCAGTTTTGTAAAAATAGTTAAACTCAGAATCGATGCGTCATATAACATCGTTTTGTTCTCATCATGTTCACCATCCTACACTGCTACCATTCGTATATTCTCAATTCTTGGTAACCGTCTGCAACATTTTGGCACTTACTCTGATCTTTCTTATTTCTTCCTCGGTGCTGCCGGTCCTGTCAAAAGAATAGTGAAACTGTAGTTTATATTCTTTTTTATCCAGCATTTGTTGCAGTATCGTGATTGCCTCACAGTTCATGGAGTGGCTCAATCGATTGCAATAAAAGAATTCAACGCTTATTTACAGCTAGCTCCAGATGAACGGTATACAGAATTAGGTGATAAACTTTTCAGTGAAGGTTGTGAAGCTTTAAAATTACATACACGACAGTATTCACGAAGGCAGCGTCGATGGATTAAGCAACATTTGCTCGGAGGAAGTGATTTAATAGAGGTTAGCATTACATCCGCACTTTCTCTTACACATCGGTTAGGATTAAAGTTTTATAATTTTCTAATAAAACTTTCCATTTAACTGATTTATGTTATCATTTGTAGTGTTGCAAGTGTCTGTCTGGTTTTGTTACTGATTAATTTGGTTTCAGTCCGCCAACATAGCATTTTTTGATACGTCAGAGGACTTTCATGATGTTGTAGTACCGAATGCATTGATTAGAATCGACCAGTTCTTAAATGCTGTTGGTAGCGATGTATTTTCGTCACAATTCAATGCTGAAGAAAGTGAACGTCTCTTTACAGTTGATTTTACCTACAGGAAGCTTGCTAACCAGGTTAGAATGTCCACTTTTTGTTTTTTTTCCCGAAGATTTGTGGAATGTCAAAGATTTCGCCGTTTAGATTTATCGCTGTGAAACATGTGAGATTGATGTGCATGGTACTGTGAACTGGGAAGCACATTTAAAAGGCAAAAAGCATCGGAAAAATCTCACTAAGAGGCACATGAATGAATCGATGAACCATATGGGTAAGAAGTGATTGACTTGTTATCTAAGTTCCTTGAAAGTGTGACTTGTTATCTAAGTTCCTTGAAAGTGCTAGAAGACATTATTCAGTCTTGTTACTACTCAGAAAATCAAGTTTAATTATGGAGCTTAAATCTTTAAGCAAAGTCCAAAAATAAAGTGTTCTTGTTTTGCTATGTTATGTACTTTGTTCAAATAATTATTTTAATTGCTATTATCATTGAATTTCTTGAAATACTCTTCTCATGTTTTTCTGTTTTCACATAACATAATCTTGTTATTCCAAACTACTCCATTCTCTATCCACAACATATCTGTATAGCGACTATATCTAAACTTACTAGATATCCTAAGATTTCAGTTTTCCAACTGAAATCTTAGTATTACATATATTAGCAATAACTATATCAAAAATTTAGAACGATAAAATTATCTATAAGAGTTATACAAAAAAAAAAATGAGCTCACATAATCGTTTTAGTTGGAACGTGGGCATCCAAGCAATTATTGAGTGAAGATTCAGAATTTGTGCACACTTTGGGAACTGTTCGAATGAATTATGTTTGAAATGAGTACAAGAGTTTCGTTGACATTAGGATGTATCAGTGGCCATTTCCTCGAAAATGAATTGAGGGGAAAGGAAGAACGAATTCGCAATAAGGAAATATATATATTTTTGAAGCGTAAATTTGATTGATACAAGCATTAATTTTATAGGGGAAGAGCCAGCAGAGAAATCAAAGAGTTGAAGCTTGGCAATCGAATGAATATGTTTTCATATTTCGATTAGAAGTTAGCTTTGAGAGGAATTGCCACTTACCCTAAAATTATTGTTAGCTTACTTTTACTTGTGTGTGTATCCACATCCGTTTCAGTGTAATGCAAATCTCTGCCACTTAATGAGTGAGCAGCAATTCGCTTATTTTTTCCTTTACAAACTGCTGTTTTTTTTCTTTTTGCAGGCATCTTTACACTTCTCTTTCACACATTTCGAACACCAATTTTAACATTGGTATTCTATGAACACAGAAAGTAGTATTATTATTGTAAATATAACTTAGGTGTCCTATATTACTGGGATTACAGTAGTGGTACTGACATTTAATGAACAATTAACGACTGGCGAACCGCTAATTGAAAAAATAGAATTTCTAATTAAAATTTGATTAGCGAAGGACTGATGTGTGGTATTGATTGAGACGATGAGGTGCTTGGAATGGAATTCGATTTGTAGCACCATGTTAACTGATGCCACCCCATCTATCCTGATCTCTGTTCCCAATTTACTCTACAATGAATTAGGACAATATAATACGCTCGAGGAGAGCATTTCTTGGTACGTGCAACATTTCTAAGGCAAATCACACAATATTTGTTATCAGATGTGAACGGATGAAAAGTCGTTTATAACAAAAATATATTCGATATGAGTGATAAATGATAAACACAGCTCCGTTTTGTTGAGCTGCGATGTTCAACCCATCAAGAGTTCAAATGAATTTCTTCTTCCGTTTCAATAGACATAAAGCATCTGGGAAATGTCACCATTCTGTTAAAGGGTGACATCTACTCTATACTCTACAGCATAAAAACTGCTAAAATTCAGACGGAGAGAGATGGATTAGTAAATAATCGACTGCAAGCACATTGATAATAGCAGCATTCTCGCTGAACGCATCGGGAGAGTTCTGCTCCTCTCTCAAATATTTGCTTTCCTATAGTCTGTAAGGATCCTATCAAACTAGACTTATCCCAGCAGTTATCACTGATCCAAATCTTACTTCTTGCCTCTTCAATAGCACATGAAATTAGTGTTATCATTCAGTGATACTGATTTACTCATCACTGTCTGTTATTCCATTACAAAATGAACCATTTAAGTAAACCTATTATAGGACCAAAATGATAGATATCACTGGTGATATGAAATGATCAGTGATAAGGAACAGTTCAGATGTAATCTAGGAAGCAATCACACTAGACATATTAGAGATGGGTGTATTATTGGGATAATTCCCGCAAGAATTGATGCCAACAGCATGCTGTTTTGGGTGAACATCCTTAGTCATCCACAACCCAGATATGTATATCTCCTTTTCCTTCTGTTCCTGCTTGTCTTTGCACGTTCGTTTTCGTATTCGTTCTCATCTTTGTGTTCGTATTCGTGCTTGTGTTCCCGTTCACATATACACTATTCAGTTCGGTTTTTGCTTCTAGCATTGAAGCATCTTATTCGGAGAGTGGTTATCGGTTAGGGAAATCAGTTTCACCTCTTATCCTTGATAAGTGAACTTTGAAAACTACGGTCATTAATTGTTCACTGCTATCATCGTAAACTGCTAATTCTAACACGTGCATAGGCTGGCTCTGCACGTATTAAAAGACTAGACAAATTTACATGTCAACCTCCGTGACCTCTGAACAGGATCCAAAAAAAGAAACAGGATGCATGTTAACAACAAGGATGCATCCACATTGCACTGCTGGGAAAGTGAAGAGGTAAGGAAGCATATGTGTATGTTTGCGATACGTTAGAGGTGGAAATCAATTGCTTTCTCTTGGCCATAAACAATAATATCCATACTTAGGGACGAAGTAGAAGAGCGCGATCAGGAGTACTATTACCTGGATACCGTACCTGAAACAGATACTCGAACCTTTGATACTATCACAGTTACTGCCACTATATCACCAGATGAACCAGAAAACATATGTGTAAGTTATTTAAGCCGAAAGTTCAGTATCTGCGAGATTTTTATGTAGACAGCAAATTCAACAGGAACTTATAGAACTGAACCAGATGATACCGAAGTAACTGATGCTAGAAAGATCTTGCTTGAATGTAGCGACGGAAAAAAGCTTAGACTAATGTCTACATAATAATCTGTGACTTCAAAATGAATATATCGATGTGCTGAATGACATAGTTTCGAATTTAATGGAATAGGATCTCAGGAAGGAAGATTTGCACACTACAGGTTCCTTCTCTTCTATTCTTTCCATCTGAGACAGACACTAAGAGAAGAGCGTGTCTTCGGGTTCGGAAGTTGAGAAGAACTAGATCATTCTTAGGTCTTAGGACAGTATCATAGGATAAGAGTAGTCTAATGTTCTATGCTTTAACTGCACTCCCTCTTCCTCTTTCCTGCTTCCTCCAATGTTCCTTTTTTTGTGGTTATTGATTGTTTACTTGTTTTGATGAGGTGTTTGTACCTTTGTTTATTATAACTCGCAACACTGTTGTTTAGTAGTAATGTTGGTTGTTGTCACGTGAACACGCTGAAAGACATGGCAAGAGTGAAATAATGTTGCGCAGATTGACGTGATTTTCACGTGTAGCCTAGTCTGCGAGGGGAACGGGGCTATGTAATCCGTACAGCTTCACTCTTGAGCAACAATTTTCCAAGGATTCTGAACGATTGAAGTGTGTTCGTACCGAGAATGCTCATATTTTTTCTCTTCTCTGTGACAAGCTACTTCAATCATACTCTCTCTCTTTCTTCAAGTTGTTCATTTCCTTCAATGTAATGGATGGGTGATTATGTAAACAGCAATTGTACCTTTTGTACCCATGGCACTGGTATTCTCGATATACACCAGTATATCTCGCATCTCACAGTACCACTGTTGGTGTCCCTACCTCTTCAACATATCTCCCTATCACCGATGGTACGATGGGTATATGGGTATTTCTATAGCACTTCCATCCAGAATTTTACCGATACGAATACAATGTAATGTAATAATCGAGTTTATTTGGATCTTTCTGTTTGTACTGCAGGATTACGGATATAACGGTGGGAGAGGAAGTGAGCCTTTGACCGATTATCACCGAAGTGATTTAAGAACAAGGTTAAAGAAAGAGACGGAAGAAGGTTACAACAGGGAACAACGTCGAGGTTGGCTTCAACCTATTTAAATTTAAAGCTCATTAAAGATGCCCATCCATCTTCCATGACAGCTTCTTTCGACGAAACCTTCACCTCTGGTATCCATCATTTTGATGGATATACAGGGTGTATTAAGCCTAAGCACGAAAAAGCAACCTTCAGGAGAAGGTTGTGGCTGGGCCTTAGGGTCTCGGCGGCATCAAGGCACTCGTCATCGCCTCAATGCAGAATTAGTACACGACACGAGTAGTGGGAAAAATCTTCATGTTTTTTACTACTACTGCGCTGTTAACCTGGTTTCTAAGTTGTACCTTCCGGATTGTCCACATGCCTGTTTCACTGTGACTCATAGTGTGATGCTCGGTTTACGAATAGAGTAGCCGGACATCCGGGTACAGGGGAGATGCAAACATCGGCTGAAGGCGCTTTGTTTTCAACCTTGTTTGCTACTCTTACAGTGTTTGTGGTCTCCTCATGGTTGTATAATCAAGCTGTCTTGGAGAAATTATTTATTGGGAAATTCGTGGGCGACGCCATTCCTGCAACTCGTTTAATGTTGCTGGAGATATTTCCCCGGTTCCCTACATTTTACCATTTATTATATATTTCCTTCATTTTTTAAATATTAATCAGGATGAACCTTTACCTACATGTTTTGTTTCTAATTTCCAAAGAATTTTACATCGGCTGTATCATGAATTTCTTGTGTCAAGTCAGAAATTTTCAGGTGAGAAAGACCATCGGATACGAATTCATCAACAGGATCCTGAACAAACCGAGGAGACTGGCAGATATCTACAGGAAAAAAGTGCTTGCATGTCTGTTGATTACAGTGCATATGATTTTCAAGAATCACGGGCCGCCATAGATGCTGCTTCACGTGATAATGTGCACATTCGACGTTGTGGCGACACTACAGTAGTCACTGAATATCGTGATCCTTATTCGTTCTATTGGCAGTTAGATCAAGCAAGACCTCGAGAGGAAGAAACACTTAAGTTAGTCTATTTTCCTTTCTCACAAAATTATGGTAACAGATCAGTATAATTGTTATAATCCTTTCGTTTACAGTATGTGTTAAAAGATCGTTAACTTTACATTTGGGTACGATGATCTTGCAATTATTCAAAATATTTGCCGTTCAAGTAATATGATTCTGCGGATGCACAGATATATTAATAGCAGAGGAAACATCTCAGCGCTGATAAAGAGTTAACGCGCCATGTATTCTACAAAATAGATAACAGTTGGCTTGGTCTAGCTTACTTTTCGCTAAATAATTCCTCTAAAAAAGGTTTTGAAAAACTAGGAGCTGTAAATCCCTTGCGGATATTAATTGTTTTCCAGTTACAATTGTTAAGTCAAATCAAATACGTCCCTCTCGAAATACTTCCATTAACTGTCATGACAACTTAGTGACACTCATAACTTCCATATTTTACAGTATTTGTCTGTGATATACTGAGCAATGGAATCTTTTGATAGCCTAGATTCAGCAGAAATAACAATTGAAGTAGCTATGATTAATCTTTCTGCTTGTAATTCTCTCCTACTCTTTAATCGATCACAATATCAAAGAAGTCTTTTTTTCATATGGGAATTATACTGAACAGAACTTCCTGTTGTATCCATCGCAGTACATCACTCATTGCTAATTAGAATAAATTAAGCTTTTCATCAATTTATCACCTTCCTGACTTGTCAAACATAAGCATCCATCTATCTATACACGGACGAGAAATTCATCATCTTTCTAAATTGTATTTTTCTTGACATATAATCATTTTCCAAAATTACCAGATTATTATGTGTTGTTTGTCGTGAATTTTTTTAGGAGAAATAACGATTCTGTTTTTATATCAGTTAGGTCAGAAATTGCAATGACTATTTGAAGTCACTCTCTCAGCTCATTCTTTGTTTTTATGCATAGGAGAAAGTAGAGTAAGAAATAATCTCGTTTTTTTCTTCTTAGTTTTCACTGTTTTGCGTTCTATTTTCTATTATTATTTACTCAATAAAATAAGTCCATTTCCATATTATTTTCATGCGGAGCGAAATAGGCGTCTATATAATACTCAGTTTGCTAAGAAATAATTATTCCAGGCTACCACCACACACAGATTATGTCATCGACGAGGAAATCATAAATGATGCAGTATTGTCACCAGACAGTCATGATAGTGGGATAAATGTCGAAGTGCAGTATAGTAGACCAATACGATCCGATGATACTCCGCCAGCAAAGTCACTTCCACCCGGATGGGAAAGGCATGAAGGCACGTATGAATTTCTGATTTATTTAAAATGTAGCCTCTCTTCTTATCAAACTTCTAACGGATAAAGTAGTTACTAGAAAAACGAACTGCTTTTGTTATTCCCTTGATTACTTTTCGAAATAAATGGACTTATCAAAACCAATTAATACTATTTTTTTCAGATCCATCCGGTTTTTCTTATTACTGGCACGTAGATAGTGGGACGATACAGAGAGAACCTCCGGTAAAGATATAGTAATTTGATTACTATGTTTGATTGTAACACTTAAATTCATTAGCAGGGAATTTCTAAATCTAAACTGTGGAACAGAAATTATTCAATAAATTTGATATTTTGTTTCTTGAAACTCGACTCTTATATCTTTCCTGATCTGAAGGTGTAACATTTGATGTTGATAAACCGGGGCGAGGATTTGTCTTGTAAGTTGAACAGTATTAGATATACCCGCCAAATATGGCAGTATCTTGTTGCGATATTTTTGTCGTGCCATGTATTAGAGCATCCAAATGTACTTATTGTAATTTATAGTGGATTCTGCACAATTTACAACATTAGCTAAATAACACTTATTTTTTTCCAGTGCGAGGAATTGCCAGTTGTACCAATTTCCATGCAACCTGAGCTTCGTGATCAAGAAACTCAGGCGGATGTATTCCCAGCAACACTGCCTATCCAGCAAGTTGTTCAGCTTCCGCCACAGCAACCGATTATTGAGGAGCATGCATTCAAACAGACGACAACAAAACGATCTATCGATAATGATTTCAGTGACAACGATGATGATATCACAGGCAAGGCAAGTTATTCTTCAGCCACTTTTTAGAATTGAATCGCTTGATGGTTTTCGTTTCTCATGGTGATAGACTTGTCAACAATAAGTTAAATTCAAAGTTAAAAGATTTTGGTGTGTATCTTTAAAAAGTTTTTTATGAGGAAGTTTACAAAGAGGGCAGTGCTGAAATATTTTATACTGATTTTGGTTTCCTATTATGAATTTCAAATTATAGTTGGACCGATAATCTTTATTTGTAACTAAACCTGTTCATCTTATGAAAAGGATTGCTGATTTGGTAAATCCCGAAATATATTCAACATACATTGTGGAGATTCACACATTGAGGGTGACATGAGTCGGAAATAGTTTATAAGATCAAATCATAATTTGTCAGAAAGCTTTAAGCATGTCTTCGAGAAAATCTGTTTACAAAAATCTCATACCCAAGATTTTGGAGTTTCGAGGTAGGTTGTGTTTATTTCGTTACCTGCTAAAATTATTGAATTTCGGGGGATTTTACTGTAGAGAATTTAGTTTGAAAAACTGAACCAATTTTGATCACATTAAATTTCCATTTTTTTCAGCCAGTTCGATTTGCTGTCCGTTCTTTGGGTTGGACTGAAATTCCGGAAGAAGATTTAACCACCGAAAAAAGTTCACGAGCTGTTAACAAAGCCATTGTAGACCTGAGCACTGGTCGGAACGATATTCTGGATAATATTTCAAAATGGGGAGATGTAAGTAGAAATGTTTTGGTTTCTAAAGAAAAAAAAGATTCAAATTTGTTAGTAAGCTTAGATGTATTCCCACTTCTTATACTTATTTTCTAAACCATGGACTTCAGTAACTTTCAGGGTCGAGAACTCATCATGGAATTAGATGACAATGATCTTACGTTGGTTGACCCTGATACGATGTCTGTGATACATTCTGAACGAATGCAACATATTCGAGTTTGGGGAGTTGGGCGTGATAACGGCCGGTAAGTTATAGTCTGTTTTCTAGGGATCTCGTATGTAGAACAGCGCTCGTAGCCGGGATGAAGCAGTTATTTTGTTGGATATATATATATATATATATCAGTTTAGTAAACATTACTAGGTCTTAATAAATACCTGAGCGACTAGGAATACAAAGAATGTTGTGCATACCTCTTGAGTGATTTGTTTGACATCATTTACTAATCGAATGCATTTTAAAGTGTTAAAATAAATTTTTTTAATCTTGTGGATTAATGAAATTTTCTAGAGGTGAGTCAGAATAGATCTTAATTTGAATGTGTTCAGATAACGTCTGTCATCACTTCTCCCCTTCTCTAAATTCTGTTAATATGACCTTTTTTTTGGCGTTGCTACAGTGACAGGTAATTTTATACGACTTTTGTCTGCAGTAAATAATATTTAGACTCTTATGCAGTCATCGTATTTCTTTCTTAGCCCCATTTTCGCCGAAAAACGAACTGCTGTCGGAGCCAGGATGTTTTTTTTTTCGTTTTTTTCTTTTTTTCCTTTTTTTTTTTTTAAGCAAAAAGTGGAGGCTGGGATTTCATTTTACATGCCAGCACAGTATGATTTACTTTTCTCTGAAAGTCCTGTTTATATGAAAAAAAAAAAAAAAGACTGCTGTCGAAGATTACTAACGTAAAACACATAAAAATTAGTTGGGTCAAGCCTACTGCGTGCTTACACTTTTTTCCATGTTGGGACATCCTGGCTACGAGTCATTCATTGCTATATGCTTTGTTTTTATATTCTTTAAGGCTGCCATAATTATTGTGTGTGAAACTGTCAAGTATAGAACTCACGACAGAAAGTGCATATCACATTTGTGAATGCTATCACCTGCACGCACTCATTTTATGTTATGGCTTCTTATGGTATTTATAAAAAATTTTAATTTATTTTTTTACTGATTACAAGTTTCAGGGATTTTGCATACGTTGCACGAGATCGAAATTCGCGTCGTTTCATGTGTCATGTGTTTCGTTGTGACACACCTGCACGAACTATCGCAAACACTCTACGTGATATCTGTAAACGACTAATGCTTCAGCGGCGACCAAATAGCCTTGGTTCTCTGGAATGTGGTGAAAGGAGGCTCGTTACCAGTCAGTTCAAACTCGTTCATTTATTTATTTATTTATGAAAACAAAAAAGAACCGAGTATAAATCGGTATATTTGGTGTCTGCAGGGGATATGTATTTACCAACCCCAATCGAGGAGCCGAAAAAGACCATTCGATGTCATTTCCTTGGCGTTACCCAGGTACCTCGAGCCACAGGTATTGAAGTTCTCAATGAAGCAGTCGACCGACTTGTATCACAGGTTAGTGGTACACAAATTTTCTATTATGTTGGGTTAAGGATAGAGGGGAAGTTTAATCTGTATTTTAGCAGGAACATTTATTTGTTTCATCAGCTTATTTATTCCCCATCGCAAATAATACCTGGGCTGTAATTCATCTATTTGTAAGTATCATTTTTTTGAAAATTAGAGAAGAGAGATAGCTTCGAAAATCAGGGGTATACAGGTAAAATGAATCCTACAATACATACCAAAATTTGTCAGAAATCATTATTTCCTATTTTTGTAGGTTCGTTCAGACAGGTGGATATTAGCGAATGTCTCCATAGCTCCTTCAACAATAATAATAACAGAAGTGAATGGTAATCAAATTGCTCAGTGCAGAGTGCGATATTTATCGTTTTTAGGGATCGGACGAGATATAAAGTAAGCCAGTTTTTCTTCAGTACATTTCGGGGACCAAAAAAATTCGTTTTCATTTGCAGCTAATCCACTGAATTAATTTAATGGGTTTCGGTTTTTATACTTAGTGTTTTGTTTAGCACCTTCGTTATGAGTTGAAGAAAAAACTAAAGCACTTAGATCATATCGTGTATTATTAAACGATTTTCGATGCCTTATCAAGTAGTGGAAATGTAGTAGTTAAACATAGCCCCAAGGTTTGAGATTTTCATTAACGCAGAATCAATTCTTGTGAAAAAGCAACTTGGCTGTCATTTAGGCATTGTGCTTTTATAATGAGCACATCATCAGAAAATTTTATGTGCTATGTGTTCCACGTGGAACCGTCCGCCGGTCCAATGGCTAAAACTATTGAAGCTGCATGCAAATTACGATATCAGAAAGTTCTTGATGCTCATGCTAGTGGACGAACGCCATCGAATGGGAAAGTTAGTTACTCTTTCCGTCTTATATTTATAGGAATCATTCCTTAATTAACATGTGGTGCTTTCCTTTAGAGTTGGACGTGAGAAGCAATTCCATTATTAGAAATAATAGAGGGAGCATTTCATCACAGATAAATGAAATATTTTGCACACTTTATCTACTTCTGTTCCACATCACATAATTATAGGCAAACTACTGATACACATGTTCTTTGTTTTAGGGTTGGAGTGAATCACTGTGGAATGTGATTGGTAACATGCGTGATCGTTTTTCGACATCATCACGCTGATTTTCTGTCATTTTATCAATTGCTATATTACAGATAAAAACCTGCTTACTTGCATAGTTTTTCCGTTGCAAACTGTTGTGCTGAGGTGAGCATAAAGCCAGAAAACAGAGGAGGATATTTATCATCGCACTGCTGTGATATTCGCTTACTAAAACTACATATTGATAAGAGAATAGGGTGATTCTCAAGGCAGTGAGATTTTCGGAAGGAAATTTGAACAGATTCTTTGTATCCAATTTAACAACAAATCTCTTTGCAAACAAACCCTTTCCTCATAATTTTGAATTGTGTTATCCGCCAGAGCTAACCAGTCTCAAATGCTAATATTAAATGCCAGCTACTTACCATGGGCAATAAATGAAATGTTACTAACGCGAAACTTCTTCAGTATATTTAGTTATGAAGAAAGTCTACCTGAGAGCTCGAGGAGCCTATTTCCTTTAAAGGAATAACAGGAAAATTTTGTTGGGATACGTTTATTGTGTAATTCAGTAGTTTCGATTTGCCGAAATCATGTATTTTTCAATAAAAACTTTCAAGAATTCCGAGCGAACCAACAAAGATAATCTACAATACTAATATATAGGAAGCTGTGTGCAATGAAGTCGAGTCCCTTTTCCCTCTAATTTCCAGGGTTCAAATAAATAAATGAGTTAAGTGCATAATAAATCCAACACATAAACACAGTGAAAATGATGGAAAATTCCTGGGACCTATTTATGGTTGTCAAATATCGTGAAAAATAAATGCATGAGAAAATTAGTTCAGCAAGAGCAGTGTAGATTTGTCAGTCGTCTTTTATGAATACTTTTACTACATATTAATTCCGATTATTATTTGACGCTTTTCCCACAAGCGTAGTTTTCACTCCTAAATGTCATCCATTACGTGCGTTTTTTTTTCCAGACTTTTCAGTAGTAGGATTGTACTCTACAGTAAGTACTAGGTTTTTATTAATCATTATCACTTATGATTTGTAGCAAACGCAATATCATTTTCAGAGACCTCAAGGTACATTTCAATTTTTTTTACAAATATCAATCTTGAGGAGATGATTTTCCTCATTGATGTGATTGCAGAAACGGATTTTGGAGTAATAGAGGTAGAGGCTTTTGAAATTCTGGACGATTGTAGAAGTACGAAGGTATAGTAGAAGAGAACTACACTGTTACTTCTGTAGTCTTTCAATAAAGTTAATATAATGGTAGTTCGAGGGACATTTCGTAAAGTAAGCAGCAGAAATAAATGACAGAAGCAAAAGATTACTTATGTATAATCAATACGAGGTGATTTTATAGTTTAACATCATAAGCATCCAAAAATTAATCAGATACAGATGTGTTCAATGAAATATAAAGGAAATTGAGATAATATAGAATTTAAACAGGAATCAGTAGGATCAACAAGGTATTTTTGGTAAGGGAAATAAATTGAATGCTTAGTAAGCATAAATTTGGTTGTGCATATATTTATTTGTGTTGCCACTTCTGCTCTTTCTTTTCATTTGCATTACAACTGATCTCACATTGATAATATCTTGTTCTCATTATCATTGTGAGGAGAAATTATCAGTCCAGGAATTTCTTCATCTTTAATTTAATGAAGCAATTTATAAAATTTCTGCTCTTTCACTTTAAAAAGTAATGCTTTCTTATTGGTTGAATCAATAAATGATTTCAATTCAAACGATGCTTTATGATTCCTGGATGAAAAGCAACTTCAGGATGAGAAGGACGCTTATGCACTGTTAATGGATTCCTATACTGTTTCGATTCACGTGAATGGAAATCGGCAGCACAGATTATCACTCTTTGGCAAAGAATCCATGAAAAAAAAGGATAAATACAAGGGATGGACCAGATATTTCGAATATAAATATCATAATAATTATCACTTTGAAGTTAATCTTTGCCATTTAACCAACAAGTTCCAATTGTCCCGGTGGTCTTTTGTCCCAGTTCTTTTTTTTTCAGTATTTCAAGCATTAAGTCCTTCAAATGAAGATTTACTTAATATTTCAAAGATAAAAGAAATTTTAGAAGTTTTTAACTTTAAAATTTCCCATTGTGGACATAAATACAACTTACAAATTCGTATAAAAAACATTTAAATTACCACAATATTTTGTAAAAAGGAAGAATTTTGAAAAAAAAAGGAATACTGTGTAGTTTTCAAGGCTTCCTAATTGCATTCGAAATCTCCATGCTTGTTATCAGTATCACAAATGATTAGCAGTATCAGTATAAATACGTGCTAATCGTTTTCAGTAATCAGTAAATCGAGTGATGCTGATGTTTTCCTCGATTTTGGCAAATCTGTATCCATGCATCTCATGACCATTATTCATCCTTATCAGTAGTGATTATCATGAGTTAAGAAGAAAGTAACATTCCTTATTTGATGGAAGTTAGCTGTCTGGAGCGATTATTTCATTTATTGTATACGCTCTTCAAACAATTGTTATCAATTAAATATTACATATAACACTAATCTATCTTTGTTAAAGTAGTCTATTTCTCAACACATAGTCTAGAGTATATTTAGGATGAGATACTTACTGCCAGGATAAAAGATAAGAGTTATCATTTTGAAATATCAACTGGGGACATACAATATCGTAATATTTGCCAAGTTAGACAGGTAATTTCTTGGCCATTTCTGAAAACTTCAACAGCACATGAAACAAATGCTATAAGAGTATAATTATTGATTAGATTAAATGAAAATGTCAGTTAAGAAGTGAATAGTTTACTCTATCATGATTTCAGATATAATGTTCGAGGATAGAATGGATTCTTGACAACATGAAGAATCATTTGGACAAATGACTCTTTTAATGTGCGGCTCTCTTAATCCGACATTTCGTCCTTTTGAAATCTTTAAAATGTGAATTTTCATTTAATACTCTTCAGTGACCATCTGTCATGACCTCGTTAAAGCCTCAGCATGATAAATGTAATCGGATGTAGTAGTGGAATGTACACTTCAGGTAACTCACACCAATGATAACATTTTATTTTAAAAATTAAACTTACAGCAATGAAAAAAGATTTTTATGAGCAAATTATTAACGAGAAAATTGGCATTATTGCCCAGTTACTGATAATATTTCATGATTTTCAATCTAATTTTACCTGATATTTCTTCACGTTATCCATGATTGTACTTTAACGGAATGTAAAAAGGCAAAGATACGCTGACAGATATCAAAATATGATTAGATCATTTCGCTTTAAAGATTATTTTAAAGTAGAAATTCAAAAGACAAGGAATTTAAGACTATTAAACTGAAAGTTTTGAGAAATTTCTGTGCATGGTACTACGATAGCATACCCAGTAGTTTTTTATCATGGCTAAAGTTTCAGATAAACAAGAGTTAAAACTAGCAAAAAGCAATGATGATATTGAAATATAAATACAATATGTGACAACTGGCTAACCATACTTTACAGTTCCCGTTGAAATTTGGATAACAATGGAAAAAGCCTCGTATGTTTTTCCGTAATTGCTGCCGACATTATTTCACTTCAAGTATAACACTAAAAGAATGTCTAGTTGGGCTGATAAAATTTCTGGAAGACAGGATGGAACAGCAACGACTGCAATTTATGTATTAATATATCAAATAATCAGATGAATTCATCGAACAACTTCTCGCAGTCAACACTGTCATTTGTCACTTTTATTGTTCATAAAATTGAACGTTTTTGAATATCTGAACTAAAAGATCTTCGAAATATATTTCAACAACTTCCTTCAGATTGATGCTTATACGAGATTGATTTAGAAGCTTCAAATGGATTCACAATTTTTGCATTTGCATTTTAACATCCAACTGTATTTTAGAAAATAACATTTTAACAAATTGCAACATTTTATGCGTTCTCTTTTACATGTTATTGTAATTTTTGAATCACTTTTTCATACAAACATTATCAATTATTTTTCCTTTTTTCACTATCAAATTTCGTTTGATGTGACCGAGATTTCTTTTATGATTTTTTAGAAATTTTTGTATCATTTATTGCACTGAAAACTTTCTGACTGAATTTTTAAATGGCTTTAAAATAAAATTTGAAATTGCCTTAAAATTGATAATTTGCATACTTTTTTTTTTTTTTCATTTTCCAACTTCAATCTATTGCTATAGTTTCTGCATCTGGCACATATCACAGCGTGATCACTTATCTTTAGATTTCATGCTCATCAAATGGCTCTAAAATTATTTTAAAAATTAGAACACAAAAAGAGTAAGAAGAAAGTAGTAGTGTCTGTACATATCAGATGAAGAACAGGTGGTGTGTACCTGAAGGATAAATGGCGTGACAGTTGCATTTTTAGGAACAATAAGCGGAGGATATCCTGGATTGAACAGTCATTTTGGTGACAGGAACGGAGGATATTCTGGATTCAATGGCCATTTTGGTAGCACTGTTTGACAAGTTGCAGTGATTCCCATGATGATTTCATGTTGCGACAAAAATTAATGAATGATTTTTGCAGTGCTTCTAGCAACCTGCTTAGATTCAAAGACTACAAACTGTCAGTGGAAGAACACTGCTGAAGGGAAGGGTTCCACGAAAAGGTAATTAAGGTCATCGACAAAGGTAAGAGTGTTCAATGGGAAGAAAAATTAGTGTAATAATTTATGAGAGTAGAAGGACAGCCAAATCTGCCACTGATCTATTGCTCAACAGGGCACATAACGTGCTATCCTACTTTTAGTGCCGCAAGTTGATACCTTACCATTCATTCCAGACATTTTAAAATCAAATTAATTTGATAGAGGTAGACGGAGTAGATGATACAGCATTTCCCACTATTAATCATATATGATTATCTAGATTTTTAATCTATACACTCTACATAATTATAACACTACACAACAAAAGTTTAATCTAAATCTAAGATGGCTACTGAAATCAACTATCTACGTTCATTATTTATTTGTCTGATTAACAAAAAATTGTAATTAATATATAGTAATTATTAAAATAGCTATTGCTAAAGCACTTATGTGTATGGAAGATTGCAACTTGATAAGTGAATAAAAGATTTATGCGTAATCAATCGTGCAATCAGAAGATTTTGCAACTATGTGTTGGATAGTGATTAAGCCAGTAGTAGTACAATTATTATAAATATTAATAATTAATACTGAATAATTTGGTCAAATAGAAAAAGGAAAAAACAGAAGCCAAGGAAAACATCAGTGTGGGAAAAAAATTCAAAAGAATAAATTTATTATGCAAGAATGAAAAAGTGTGATTCCAAAATAATGAATGAATATATTTTGATTCTAAAAAGAGCTAACGTTACATTGATAGATGAAATTTTCCTTCAAATTGTTAAATCGAAATTGAAATACAATTACAAGAGATGATGAATCGATTGAGGAGTGATAACGATAAATGTAACTGATATCTGCATTTTAATATGACAATAAACTACTTAGCAGGTTTCCTTCCATCATCTAATAATTGAATGAAATCCTCTTTCGATGGCGATTTATTTCTTAGTGAAACTGAATAATGCAACCAAGATTTGGTTGTTCTGTAAGCGAATTCAAGCTTAAAAATTTCTCTAATCTTTGAATGATTAAGAACAAGCCAAAAGAAGGATGTAAAAACAATGATACTAAGC
The DNA here is from genome assembly GCA_003012265.1 of Setaria equina. Classification (NCBI taxonomy): domain Eukaryota; kingdom Metazoa; phylum Nematoda; class Chromadorea; order Rhabditida; family Setariidae; genus Setaria; species Setaria equina. The sequence continues at coordinate 18,552 of PQVD01000585.1, read as the reverse complement.
TAGTTTAGTAACAGTTCCAAAGATATGATTTTAAACAGACTAGACAATTAATTACCGAATATTTCTGATACATGTTCCAAATTGCCTTATTGTGTGATACATTCAATTTACTTGCATGATGTTAACAACATCTCGGAAAGTTCAAAATATAAAAGAAAGCTTTTCGAGAATTTATTTCCACTCTTTTTCGAAATAAGTAAAGTAAAATAAAACTATAAATTCACCCAACAAATAAAATTTCCTGGAAAAGTACGACAAGTTTTGTTAGCTTCCTTCGTCTAAAACTTCATTAGTATCATAGAACTTTATAATTTTTATGGTTTGTTATTGTTATTACTACCATTAATTTATTGTTACAGTGATTGTGTTATTAGTCTGATTTATTATTATCATTATCTGATTACTGCTTAACTTCAGCTAAAGTTGCTCGTTGTTGTAAGTTTGAAATTATTCAGCAATTGTTTTCGAAATGTGACAAAAACGCCTGGAACTGGAAATAAATATTCAGCTAAACGAATAATTACATTCATTTCTTTTTTTGGGGCGAACAGAAACACACCCATTTCAATTCCAGACCTAAACCTTTAGAATTCTTTTTATATCATCGTAAAAAAAGCATTTTTTAAAATTTCTTCTGTACGAGACGATCATTCGCTTTTGTCGCCCTTCACTGACTGACCCGTTGTAATTCCTCATCCTGAATCATTCATCTTCAATCCACACCTTTAAACGTTTTTATTCTAGTTTGTAATTTAGAAAACAACAATGGCACCGTTAACAAATAGGAATTTGTGCGGCATTATTTTTATTTCGTTCCCGAAACGACCCAAATCATTTTTCAGCGTCCTTTTTCGAACTTCTTCAATTACAAACTTCCTCTTCTTGCCAAATTACACAGCATCTACATGAATGGCTATGTATGTATACATTGGTCTCATATAAATTTGTAATTATTTACTCATTTACTTATTTATATTTGTGTATAAGTGAGAATATCAGTAACGTGTTGTACTGCTTGATGCTTATTATCAATATACAAGTGTCTATCCGATCCCACTGAGTTACGTATCCGTACATTCTTTCTCACTTAACACATTCCCTTAAAACTTCATTTAGAAGGATGGCTTTTTTTCTTTCTCTTTTTTTTTTTTTTTTTTTTTTTTTTTTTTTTTTTTTTTTTTTATTATTTTTTTTTTTTTTTTGTTTTTTTTATATTATTATTTTTTTTTTTTTTTTTTGAAGAGGAATGGTTGAAAAGGAAAAACAATTCCTCACTGAAGTAGAGGAAGGGAGAAAGAAAGAGTGAAATTCTTAATTATCGTCTTTTCCCAATTTTAATCAAAAAACATGAACCATTTGCATGTCGTATAATTATTTCATTCCCATCCATAGATGTTCGATTGGCTAATTATATTTTCATGTAAATTTATCAAATTCATAACAAAACGAGTTAAACTTTGCTAATTAAATTCGTAACGAACTATTTCACTTTTCATTTGTCATCCATAACACTTTCTAACTAGCTATTTATACAAAAAGATACACGTTAATTACAGCAACTGTAACTTACAAAAATGTAGCAAGACTAATTTAATACTTGAAGTGTCATATGAAAATTTCAGAACATGAATAATGAAAGAATAGTAAGGAAATGCTCCCCTGATCCTGACAACGAAAACAATGATGCCATTTACAGAAGCTGATTTGAGTATGTCAGAAAGAACATCTTCAGACGAAATGGGTCATGTAAACTGACTTCTTCGTATAACAGACATATCGTAGTGTATGAAGGAATCATAAAGCATTCATTCAAAATTAAGTGGTAGAAATCTGAGCAGACTTGATAACTTCCGTATCTCCTAGTGATATTATATGCAGAGAAAATGATGTCCGAATGGATTTTCAGACATTTGTCACCATCTGTAATTAGGAAGAAGTGCTGTAAGTGCTTTCCAGGAGATATAAGTGATATTATCTCTGAATGATAACCGGTCGGTGAGAAAATGGACTCTAATTTGGGTGGGCGTCTTTTCATATCTTCGAATTTTTGCTGAATGGAACATTTTGTTTGATTATGTTGTAATCGTTGAATCACATGCACATGCATATGCATGGATGCATGCATCCCTGTGAACATACAGAAAGAAGTTGAAAATTTTATTCCTCTTCTCAACAGGGAGTGTTAAATTCAAAACTGGTCCTCCAGATGAACAATTTTCAAAGTGCTGTGAACCGCTCCACAAAGAATTGCTTTTCGTCGACGATCTTTCAAAAATTCACTCCCGTAACTTTCCAAATTCACCTCGGAGATTTCCCATCGTTCAACATTCCAAAATACATTTCGTGCATTTATTAGCGGTCATCGATGAATATTTATTATTTAATATGGCCTTTCTGTTCTAGGAATGAACTCCCTTGCTAGAAAGTCTTCGCTTCTTTTCTCATTGATGTCAGTTAAGTCTAATTTTATCAATTGTTCTCTTATTTCTCTTTATCCATCTCTCTCTCTCTATACATATATATTCTGACAAGAAATTGCAAATCACTGATTACAGCCTTAGTGAAGGACAAATTATATAACCATTCATTAAGAAGATTCAATTTAAAAGTAATCGATAGTTGGTGATAAATACTACTGTCTTTTGATCTCTTTGATAAAAATGATTACAGAATCTCCGAGCAAAAGGTCACTTTATAACATTCTCTTTCCTTTTTTAATTAAAACTTAAACCGCCCACTTACGCTTCCTTAATTTCACCTTTGAAAATGCAACTTAGCACTCTCTGCGAGTTTATGACACTTCTGAGAGAAGTTTTACGTGATACTTACAGTCACCTAATTTTCGTTGGTACTTTCACTCTTTGAATTTATCTTTGGAATCCATCACAAATCTCCAAGCAAAGATTCATGCTATGTTAAAGGTCACACATACACATATGGATGGATTTATTATAATTATGATTATGTACCGTTTAATTATCTATTCCTCCTGAATTGATTCCTTTGTCAGCACTGTTACCGGAAGCTAATAATCTCAGGTGTAATTTCCGCTTTGCTTCTGAAATTTTTTCCGAAACATGGTGTAAAAATACCTAAAAAATACTGTGGTGTCAGTGAGATTTTGCTTAATTACAAGTTTATAAAACGTATGTAATAACCTAGGCAAAATGGATGAACGAAGAGAAATATATCTGATCTTTTAAAGCAGAATCTTTGGATGGATTCAGGAAACCAATACATACAGAATCTATCCATTCCAATTTTTCAACAATTAAAATTTCTAATTGAGTACAATTTTCTTTATCACTCTGCTGCATCTATTTTTAATAACTATAATAGTTAAAAATTTGAACTTACTTTATAGTCTAAACTTCTTTGTTAATTTTATTTTATTTTAATTTTGCAATACTAATTCTACTAGTTCCGGACTTTATTTCCTCAAACGCTTTTAGACTTTCAAAACTGGTTGAGACAAGCATCAAGCAATTGTATGGGCAGATGATACAGATCAGTTAAATTATGCATTATCCATTATCGATACTTTATCACACATCACTTATTAGATCGACGATTTTCAACGTTCGTTATGGTTTTTGTAAAATTTTAGTGGTAGAGATATTTATTAAAGCATTCCAATTCCAGTTTATGCTTTCCATTTAAACTGAAATATTTCAGTTACTTTTTCCTTCTTTACCATTATTTCAATTTGAAATGAAATTACAAACAGTAATTCCTGCTAAAGGCTTAACTCTTCTCAACACTGATAATCACAAAAGATTCTCTCCTCACTGATAGTTATTGAAGATTCTCTCCTCACTGATAGTCACAGAAGATTCTCTCGTGATGTCAGGTTGAAATGTTAGTAAGATCGAACTATTTTATCTAAACTCTCTAATTTCTCCTGAAAGCCAAAAGAAGGGTGAAACGTTGAGTTGGGTGTATGTTAGACAGAATCTAGCTACCTTCTGATGTGAACTGTTCAGGACAGATACGTCCATCTGTTTCCTCTCTCATTCTTACTTCTTATTAAAATATAGTCTTAAGCCATTTTCTCACCATCTAGTTCCTAGGATATGTTCCTTCTGAAGTTACTAAAATGCTGTCTTCCTTGCTTAATAAATGTGATGCCAGGACCAACAATTATCATAACTAATCTGGGCTGAAATAATCAGGAAAATACAAATTGCTCATTTCTTTTCAGTTGCTCCTTCTTTTGAAAATGAGCGGCATCTTGAAGTCTTAAAGAGAGAATGACCTCAGTTGCGGGACTTTGCAACCATTCGTTCAAAATAGTAGTGGAGCAAAGAAGCGGAACTTCTGACAGGTCATTTATTACTCATAGTTTTGCGAAATACAGTCCATATTTCGAGCGTTAGAAGGTCATAAGGTTTAAATGAAGTTTAAGAAAAAAGGTGAAGGACAAATTCTGGTGGCCTTAAAATGATAATGGTGACAAAACTAAAATTTTTCTAGTAACATTAAGTAATTAAATTTTGTTCAAATTAAAAAGTAATCAATATTCCTCATTCTTTTTTTCTTAAAATTAAATATTAGGTCAGTGCTCTCTCTCCCACTCTCCCCCCTCTCTATTATCACTATTAGCCTTTGACCTTTTATTCGAATTAGGTTAGGTTATTTTTGAAGTCCAATTTCAATAATAGAAATGAACTAATCGATAGCAACAACTTCTGATAGTTACAATTATTGCTATATTTTATGTCCCCGTTCTTAGAGGAGTGTCATGTGAAGAGAAAGGAGGACAGACCTTGAATGATCAGTCGCACTGTACTAGTCGGTATAACCTTGAGATTACATCTCAGGGGTTTTGGGAGGCAGTTCAGGAAGAAGTTTTAGTGTATAATTTTGTTTTACCTCTCATCTCTTCCATCCATTCCTAATTCGCTAACTTTCCAAGCTTTACTTATAAAGTCTCCATCTTCACCGTCTATTAGTTTCATTAAAATCTACGCTACGTATCATCAATGCCCTTCAGCACATATGATGCCTTCCTTATATGAATGAAGAAGCTAAACGTCATTGCCCGAATTGATCATCTTCTGTAATTTATAACGGTACAACATGATGGTATGTCGCCCCCAATATACCTGTACAGGTAACACTCCTCTTTCTTTCTAATTGCAGTGCGCAAAATCACCGATTTCAACTTCAACTTCTTCTGATACCTTACAGCATGCCTGTCAATCAGATTAATTAAGCGTTAGATAGTGCTCTCAGAAACTTTTTATACCTTTTTGAAAATTTGCTCCAAGTCCAGAACTGCTCAATGTCACACATGAAGCATATTTCCAAGTAAGCCGAAAGCATTAGTACTTTATATGAATCTATTTACCTGAAATTCCAATGAACCGTTTTCGTAAGGCTATCTGGTAAATTCAATCTGTTGGTTTTATATCATTAAGGATACTTTTTTTATATAAAACTTAAATTAACTGAAGCATAAAAATGCAGAAGTATAAATGAAAAAAGAAGAAAAAGAGGAAAATGAAAGACGAGTGGAATCAATGAGATGTATCGAATTGAAACTATTATTTTGAAATTTCAGAAGGAATAGAAGAAGTAGTAGCATATTACTAATAATTGTTGGAAATGTTGTTTCCTTCGATTATTAGTAATATGCTACTCTCTTTTTTCGTTTCCGGACTAAAATGCTGCCGTTAGAACTAAATATGATAAGCTCTGCTTCCTGCTATTTGCTTTCATCCTTTTCTACAGTTACTCAAACTTGTCGTCTAAATTCGTTTTCCTTTTCATCCAAATTTCTGTCATTCTGTCAGTCTTCTTCATTTGACGGAAATCGAACAGAATCAATGACATTAATTAGTTTAAGTAGCACTTGATAAATTTCATGTATTCCTACGTATTTCATTACTGCTTCTCTTCATATCACTTCTGATGTTTTTTACAATTCGTTTATTCGCCTTTATTTGCCACAGGGTGAAAGTTTCAAAAGTGTCCTTTAAATATTTGTGCTATTAAGCACTGTGACTTTTATCACTTCTACACTTCCCTTCCAGTCATCTTTTCATCGAAAATAACTGCTACGTTATCACAGTTCATTGATAATTAATTTCAATTAATTTATTCTCAAAAGAAGAAAAGAAATTTCGTCCAACTGTGTTGAATTTGTTTTCTAAAGATGAAATTGAGAAATATGAAAAGACGGTGGATTACATTTGCTAATACATTTTTTTACGGGCTTGGCTGAATCACTTTTCAGTAGCCATTTTTCTGATTTTGATACTTGACTATTTACAGCAAGACAGCTTAATTCCATTATTAGTGTAAAACGGTTTGAATGCAGTGATGGAGCTATTCAAAGTGTAAGCAACCCTATGTTATTTATTTAGGTAATATTCATTAGACTGGTAACTATACTTCGTTCAGTTATATTAGCAATTGATTTTCAAAGATGAAATTAAATTAGCAATCCAGAACGTCTTCTGCTATCGTCAACAGCACAATGAATGAAGAGCTGTTTCAGTTTACCTTTTCTTTTCACTTTTATTACTTTTCTTTCTTTTATGAGAAGACTAGTACTCTTATCTTCCTACAATTCAGTTATGGTAAACAGAATATACTTTATTCATTAAAAGAATCTAAAATTTACCTCTCCAAGTATCTTTACTAATTGTAAACTTCTCGAACTTCATTTTCTCTTTTCAAAATATTATACCAACTAGTTCATTTATGTGTTTCTGTTATGAATTGAAAACTGTTGTATTTCAAGTATATAATTTGTAAACTGGAAGAGTCCCATAATAGAGAATGGTCTTCTTGGGTTAATCGTCCTCATCGCCTGAAGCCATTTCTGATAAAATCTTTAACGTTTTTATCTTCAGTCCGAATACAATACAGCAACAAGGCAAAACAGATATCGCATTTCTATTTCACATTTTCAGCATTATTTTGAATATCATCGAATATTCACCATAACAGAGTCAATTCTCCCTAAAAATGTTTCCATATTCATTCATTTATAGGTCATTCGCTGTCCCATCATCATTATCGTTATCAGTATCATTCCTGTATTATTATTATTATTAATTATTATTACCCTAAAATATACCGTTTGCGCATGGACTACGAAACGTGATTTACGTCTAAAGATTCTATCACAACGACGGATCGAACCGTTTGAAAGCGGTAGATGGCTTAATGTTTCTGCTAGATTTTAGTTGTTCAAGTTTAAAGCATTCATTTCAAGAATCCATCTGTAAGATTGACATCTGTCTCACAAATTCGAAATCTTTCCAAAATTTTGAGAAATAATCGCAGTTCAAAAAAGATTCAAATTATTTTTTAAATTACGAAATTATTACCCCGCGACTGATTACAGTATAAATTCTAAACACAGTAAAGAAAAAAAAAAAAAAAAAAAAAAATTTTTAAGACAGCGAACATTTTCCAAACAAAAATTTTATNNAAAAAAAAAAAAACAATTTCTAAGACAGCGAGCATTTGCCAAACACATCTTCACTGATTTTTCATTTCAATTTATTGTTTAAATTATAATTTTGCTCCAAATATTTGAAAGTTTAAAAAATTTCATTTCAGAATTGTGGGTAATAACAACCGACAAAAAGAAAGAGAAAATGAGGTGGAACAATGAACGTGTTTTTATTGCTAGATATCCTCAGCTAGCCTTTCTTTCATTCTTATTTCTACTTTTCTTCTGTCTGATTCCAAAACAAACTTCGGCGATGAGGTTGAATCCGGAACGAATTGCTGCAAGATTGCGAATCGAACGGGAAATTGAAATGGATAAGTTAAATAAATTGGGAAGAAACAGACGTCAGTTGGCAACACCAAAAGAAATTTCCATTTCTGTTAGTTTATTTATAATTCAAAAATGAATAGCCTTAATTGCCACTTAAATTTATTTTTCCCCGTGGAAATTACAAACATGGCTCTCAAGACCAAAATGGAAACTTTTTCCCTGAATCAGTACTATCTTTTATATGCATTACCCTTTCTATTCTATATTTATTTCTTCATTTTTGACTCTTTTTTATCATCCAATAAGAGAGTTTCCCCATTAGAAAACTGTAAGAGAAGTGATTCACATTATCACTCTATTTCACCATATCACTTGTAATAAGAATAATGGTGAAACGTTGCCACTAACAGTTAAAAATAATTCCATCTATTCGAAAACTTAGAGAAAGATAAAATTCAATCATAATTTCGAACTTTAAACAGTGAAGTTTTTTGGGGAGCAAAGTTCAAATATTCGAGAATCAAATATCGTTATGGAAAATAAATTGTACACAGTGAGGGAGGAAAAGAGAGATAAAAAGAAAAACAAGTAAATTGAAATAATGTCGAAAATGCATTTCATTCTTCGGATTCTTGGTTTATTTTTGAAAAGATTCTGGCTGGTTTCTCATTTTCTGGAAACCACCTTACGAATTTCTGTGTTGGATAGAAAAATGATTAACTTCTGGTTGTACCGGAAGTGCCATTCACGTAAATTACTCACTGAGAGAAAGATCCTTTTCACAGTTCACTCAAAAACTTAGGGATGAGAATGTGACAACAATATGCTGAGAAGTGCCCTGTCGTCATTGAAGCGTTGTTGACATTGACACAAATAATATAATGAATGGGACTGTTTGTTTTCGAGTACTTCAGTCTCCACAGGTACTCTTCTTTGGTGATTGCAGAAAGCACTCTTGAATAATTTGATTGATTCTCGACTAGATGACAACAATAGCCATCATTGTTCTCGCAAAGGGAACCGAAAAGGTCAGAAAAGGTCGACTAGCTCACCAGAGAGGATAGGTCATCCGATCACATCCTTTCACCTTACATGTATTTTAATTTGATTAAAAATAATCAATAAAATTCCTCAGAGACATTGATTGATCAATGAAATGCATTTAACCTTCGTTTCGATTACCAAAGTTTTCGAATTGTTTCCCTTTAAATTTTATAAATTTGAACAATTTACTTCCTCTTCCAATTGATGAAAGGAAAACTTTCATCAGTCAAACAAAATGATTAAATTATAAATACATTTTTTTAATTACAAAATTACATGCTTCAATGATTAACATCTATCCGATATTTAATATAAAGTTTTTCAACAAATCCTTTTAATCAATCAAAAGAAAAAAAGGAGAGAAAAACTTTTTTCGTTGATTGAGCTCTTTACAAAAGCTTCAAAAGTTCAACTATCAATTGTGCTGTCAAAAGTTATCAGCGAACAGTTTGACATAATTACTAAAGTTATCATTGGCATTATCATTCCTTTTATGATAAATAATGCAAAAATTTCGTACCTAATTCTATTTTCTTCAATGATTTGAGAGTATATAGTGTTAAATAAGACTTGCCTGCTTCATACAACTTAATACAAACTACTAGGATATAAACATACGATTTAAAAGACTTTCGGCCCAGATTGATTAGTTCAAAAAGATCATATCAGAGGAGAGGGAACATTTTCGATGCTCAATGTTCACTCATTGTTTTATGATTTATTTGACTGATTACCTTTCCTTATCAAAGCAATATCAATGAGAGCTATTTTCCAGGAATTCAAGAATCGTTTAGCTAGTCAGTAACACTTTTTTGAACACATTAGTTCCCGTTTCCTCATACATATTCATCAATTCTTGAAAAAAATCATGATGGATGGATATCGGAAAGATGTCTTCCTGAAAAAAGTGTCACAAATGAATTGAATTTCGAAATTAGATGAATTGAATTTTAAAATTAGATGAATTGAATTTCAAAATTGGATACATTTTTAATTCTTTTTAACAATTCTCACATTTTATCCATCCGTCATTGCTACTTTTCCCTAGCATCACAATAACCAGTTCTTCTATCTAATCTGTTTTTCAATTCCCGTTACATTTCTGCGGCAACTCATTATAACAAGTGATTCACTCAGATTCTGATCCTCGTTGAGGGCAATTCTATTAGTTCAGTTACTGTTGTAAAATATTCAATCAAAATGAATAATCTAAGAAGAATTCAGGGGAATTTGCTCTATTTAGTGCTTATATTCAAGTTTCTTACAACAGTTCTATGAAAAGCTCAAGAATGAAAAAAAGAAACAGCTGATTGTAAAATTGGATATGTTTCATAAACCAATCTAGGATTCTTCCATTTGATGAGTTATGCACTTATCATATCAGAAATTAATGAAGCATTTTACATTTAGCCAGTCAGTACCCTGTATTTTATCATATTTCTTGATCCGGCTAAAGCACGAAGCGGTATAAGATGATATTTGCTACTTATGTGTATTAGTTGACGTGTAGTCTGAATTACAAATTACATTTCAGGACTACTGAACTTAGCGTACGTATTCCAACAACACATTACCGTAACTTTCAGTAGATTTTTTTTCGTTCCCTTTCTTCCACAACCATTACAATCATTTTAATCTTCAGAAGTCACACCAACCATTTGAATCTTTTAATTAATTTGAAAATTTCTCTGAAATTCACAACACTCAAAAATTTCATTACTGTTTGGAAAGTTTATAACGCAAATTTGTGAAGTAAAATTTTCCAGAATAGAAGAAGGAAAGATCAGAAATGTTAGGAGAAAGTAACTATTCTATAGAATCTTTAAAAAAATTATAAAAAATTAAACCTGCTCATTAGTGCTTCTTCGTCCTTCATATTGTAATCAAACATTAGGCTGTTGTGTTTAACGACGGCCAATCATTACAATTATTTGCATATGACACTTGAGAACTGTAACATTCGGCAAAGTCCTACAGTCCTTCTCTGTTACAGTATCAGCAGATTTAAAAAAGTTTTGTTGTCTGTACTGGATAGATAGAATAAGGATCTTATGCTTGTCAAACTGAAGGAATTTCTGACTGTAAGCTTTCTTCAACCTTTATAAATTCATCTACCGTTGGCATAGCTTGTAATTATAATTACTTTAATTTATATATCATTTTTCAAATACTGTATTGTATAATGAATATCAAACATTATTTGAACCACAAGTGAAGTTATTTAATTGTGAAAAAAAAAAAAGAAATAATTACTTCAGATCACTGCTCCACTGTTCTCAAGTCGATTGTTTGAGTATGGACCAGATGCCGGAGACCAAGAATTACCACGTAACTTAGATGTTGCTAAAAAAATCAGTTTAATCTATCCGTTGCGATTTTATGGCGTTGATACATCAACTGTATATGTAAGCTAATTAGCTTATACTAAAATCTAGACTTTGTATAAAATAGATCTATTACATTCTGTACAAATGTTTGTTCTGAAAACAGCTTATATAAGTAACAGATGATCCTGATCAGACGATCGCTGATTACGTTCTACAAAAATCTGAAGTAAATATATCACAGATATTGAGCAATGGTGCTATTGGTATGGAGCAGAATTCACACACCTATCGGCAAAATGTTTTACCAAGTGATCTAAAATTAATTGCAATATTTTGGAATCGAAATAATCTGAGAAACGGTGGACATGTTTATTTTCGAGAAATAGCAGGTAAACAATTTACATCTAGACCTTCTAAAATCTGGATAAATTATGATTTCCGTTATGAATATTAGAATTCATGAAGCAGAGCTATACATGTATTCTTCATTAAATTCAATTTCAGGATTGCTACCTTAGCACCTATTACAAGCATAATTTTAGCAATTAAATCTGCTATTGTTATTAAATGGAAAAACTTTTAGCGGGACGTGTTCTGGAACGTGGACAAAGTGAAATCCGTTATCAGTATGATGAAGTGGTAAAAGTGAAAACGTGTTTACTTGTTACGTGGGATAAAATGCAACCACTTGGTGCTGCACCTCTACCCGAAGATGTTTGTTTATTTAATAAATAAATATTGTTTTCAAAACAATCATAATTAAATAAAAATTTAAAATGATGTAAAAATAATGAACTTCTCAGAAATGGCTTAATGTATTCATTTCAGAATACGAATACATTCCAAATGGCGTTGTTTATCACTGATAATGGCACATTTGCTAATTTTATTTATAAAAATATTGGTTGGACACAAGGGGCTGAAGTTTGCATGCTTTTTATTTTACTTTTTTCTTGCATTTTTGAACATCAAGTTGCAAATAGCAGAAGTCAACAGAAAGAAAGAAATTTTAATACGAAACAGATCTCAGTGTATGTTTCAGAAATATCAGTTCCAGAATCCTATTAGAATAGTTCTTAAGATGATAACACAGATAAGATTCATCTTATATCGTTCCGTATCAACCTAAAGATGTACTGATATATTCGAAAGTGGACAGCACTTTTATTTCAGGCTGGCTTTAATAAAGGGAATACGAAGGAATTTTTCGCTCTACCAACTTCTGGTACCGGTAATATTATGTATCTTGAGGAGTACGGTAACACGGGAATTCCCGGTGAATGGATGTTCAAACTTGGAGACGAAAGAGTGGAACGATGCAAGGCTGGCATAAAAGGAGATACTTGCGATGAAGGTCATTTTTTTGCCACTCTTAGCAACCAATTACTGATTGACCTGACGTAAAATCGAAATTAATTAGAATTTGCAGAATGCTCAGCAGGTGAATGGGGTGTAGACTGTTTACGGTGTTGCCATTGTGCCAGCGGTACGTGTAGTGCAACCACAGGTGATTGTGCTGGTAACAAATGCGCGGATTGTTGGACAGGGCCGCCGTCTTGTCAACAAAGTAGGTCTTCTAAGCGTGCAACACTTTCAACATTTTGTTATCACATCCACGTTCACTTTTATCATTTGATATTGCTCCTTTAATCTTGGACGACTAACTGATTTCAGCTTCCGTAGAATCGAAATAAGCTACCGAAAATCACAGATATTTAATGAGGATCATAACTACCTTACGGTGATAATAATCAAACTTCTTGTAAATAGTAAACTTAGTAAAATCATTCCAGTAAGTCCCAACTTATAATTAGTAGTATTAAGATTCCTAAATTTTGTTTCTTCCAATCCAAAACATCCAATTAGCTGCAAATACTAATAGTATCATTAGTTGTTCTTTCTTTATCCTATCCAGTTCATTTGAGCTTCAGGATAATCAATTCTATAGCTTTAATCTTCAAGTACATATCATGTTATCAAATTTTTATATTAAAAAGCTATTCTCTAATTTGAAAACTCTTCAAAATCGAAATATTTTGAAGAAAAACGAGAATGCCAAGCGGTGACGCAGGAGCACTGTGCTCATAATGCTATATCATTCACTGATTACGATCGTTGTGGTGAGCCAATTCAACGATGCCAGTGTTTGAAAGGTTTCGAAGGTGATGGATACACCATATGTGATGGTTCGTTACTATGAAATCCACAAAGAATGACGAAAAATTTTTGTTAATTTTAAATGAAATCCATTGGATTATTATTCTGCTTCAGACATATCGTAGCATTTGCCAAATTGAGGCCAAAAATTCACCAAATCCATGCATTTGTTATAAGAAATGACACTCTGATAATAGAAAAGCATTTCAAAAATTGTATCATTGTTAAAATTTTAAAAGTTAATAAGCTAAAAATTACAGTATGAAATTATTAGAAAATTTTCAACCTAACTGCTAATATTCATTCTAGTTAGACAGTTCTTTAATTAACTAGATAAATTTATGTTTTTTTTTACATATTTTTTGGCAATATTAAAAATATGCAAAGAAGATTACAGCTTGTGAAAAAAACAAATAGGATTTGTGTTATCTTTAAGGGTAAGATATATTGAAAAAATGTGTATAAATATTAAAGTAATTAATTTAGATATCGATGAATGCACGCAACCAGGTGTGTGTCATAAGAATGCAATTTGTGGCAACACACCTGGCCATTACTTCTGTTCATGTGCGGATGGATTCGTCGGAGATGGAGTGAACGAATGTGTTACCTCGATGCTTTACTCATACCGAGGACATCAGGAGCTACCGAAGGATCGGAATGCCAGAATGATCTTGCAACTTAAGCAACCACTTCAAATATTTGGCAAGAAACTGGATAAATTAATGGTTTGTTACAGATAGTACGGTATCAAAGTTGTTATACAGTACTTTAGCTTGTTGCTATGTCAGATATATACACAGTACTGGAGCTACGGTGCTTTTCATCAATTTATTAGTAAATTCTTGGTAAAACTTGCTTATCTATGAACCTAAAAGAACATAGATACATGGAATTCAGGCTTTAGTTCATGTTTCCCTTTCTCATTGCTTTCCTAAAGAAATTAGAATAACAAATTAATGTATAAACCAAATAAGTAATAATCTCTAAACCTGAAGTAATGATTTAGAAAGTGAGGTACGATGAGCTAATTAAGACATTTTTAATGAAATATTTAAGAAGTTTTCATGCAAAAGTGCCGATAAGATCAATTTACCATAAATAATACATGATGAAGAATGATTCCTTTTGTAGATCTCGACATTAGGAATAATATCTCTAGAAGATAGCTCGAAAATCAATGTTGGTGATCATTTGGCTTCCTCAGGAATACATGGCATAGCACCATTCTTCGCAAATATCGACATCCGCAAAGGTGGCCAAATATTTGTGGAGGAAACAGATGGTAGGCTTACTTATTATGGAAGTTTCGCTTCTATTACTTTATCTTTTTCATGCATATTTGGCTGATTTTATTTCTCAGTTTTGGTCATTTTAAATTTTGAAAGCAATGAAATTGAAGAGAAGAACTGGCAGAGGATATCTCCTTCCACTACAATATTCCAGTGAAATTTCATTTACAGATCCAAAAGTGCTTTCACGAGCCACAAAGACAATTGCTGGAAGCATAAATGACAAAAAGTTCCAGGCTACGACTGCTGTCCTAGTCACCTATGTCAATGTCACTGATCCTCACAGAACGGTTCCTTTTCCAAATCACTGGATATTTTTAAATCTCAATTGTAATAATCAAAAATGAGACTTCTAATTGAAATTAAAAGAAAAACCAAAGATTAAAATTATAGGGTCCTGGTAGTACATTCCAAACATTAATTATCGGTGGAACAAATAAGCAGCACCAGAATGAAACGTACGCCCAGATATTGTACCAGGATTTACTTTGGAAAGATCAAGCTGAGGTAGTATAGTTCTTACTAATTTTTTAATTAATTAGTTAGCAGATTAATGATGAATTTCTTTCCTTCCTGTTAAAAAGGGAAATTATGTCAACACCAGTAGTTAATGCAATTTCAGGCTAGCATCTTGACATACGGTTCAAAGGATCCCTTAATGTTACCTGGATCAGGTACTAACGAAATAGTGCACCTAAGTAAGAGTAGTAATATTGGAAAGCCAGGTCAGTGGTTGTATCGCATTGATTCTAACGATGTGAAGATGTGCCTTCAGCCAAATCTTCAACCTCCGTATTGTGAACAATATGAAGAAACCGATGATGATACGATATCTGTCACTTCGCCCAAGTGTAATTGATTTTAAATTCTTATTAATCTTTCAAGAAATATATTAGCATTCCTGCCTCACTGCATTTATCAGAATTGGTGATTCTAATGATCAGCAGTATTGAAATTTGAACAAACTGAAGTTTTAAATTTTAATGATTCCCATTTATTTCAATATTACATCACGGCATCCAGACTTACTACCTGTAATATTCTTCGTTGCCATAAAAAGAAAAGTTTGCAGTTGAGGAAACAGAATTATCCGGACAAGAGCATTTTACTTCATTTTCGGAGGTGGATGAATCAACTGATGACCTTATCGATATTCCTGGACCTCAGATAATCCAACCAGTACTTATCGGACCACCATTATCACCTCACATTCAGTCGGTAGCAGAAATGAGACCAGAAGACATTAAAGATAAAGAAGAATGGACACAGAAATCCATCACACCACACATGTTAGTTAGAAAGTTAAAAATTTTGATTACTTTGCTATAAATGCTTCGATAGAATGTACAAGTTTCAGACCACTTATTTCGCTTGATCGCCATGACATCGAAGATTTGCCACCGGATGCTTTTGAAGTGACATTTCCGCCATTTGTAACTGTTGTACCACAATTGTTCACTACTTCCTACAGCACAGAAGGAGAACTACTACCAACTCATCAAGTTGTGGTTGGATCGTTTTATTTTCAAAAGTTCTATTTCGTGAGCTCATCTGCAAATTTAGACTATTTCGAAACTGATAGTAGCAGTTAAAAATGTATAAATTAAGGAGTCTTAAAAATTGCAATTTAGGGAAATGAAACGCAAGGCAGATTGCCAGAAACTCTTACAACTGTACCAGTTGTATTCAAAACTATTAGCAGTTCAGAAGCTCGGGAACCATCTCTGGCATCATCCACTCCATCTAACGAAGACATCAGGCTTATACAGAAAGTTAAATCTGCAGAAGTCGAATTTGATAAAGATAAAGAATTAAACAACATCCTACGACCTGACGATGATTCCGATGATAGCAGGCTTGGACCATCAATTGAGGAGCATTTTAAAGAAAATGAACTTTCTGAGGTCTCTTTTCTCCCATTTCCCAAGATGACACTTAAAGTGATGATTTAAATTACAACAATTTTGAAGAGACGTTAGAATCGTATTCGTTTAAAACTTTGGTGCCTTCTATGTTCCAGAAGTCGATGTCAACAGAGTTACCAAGGCAAAGTTTAACTGCGGATAATGAAGAAGCTTATACAGTGCTGGGCACAACCAGTAAACCGCTTTTCATTTTTACTACAATACCGAAGGTATCATTTTCGAGCAGAAATTTCACTTTTTTTAAAATATTTCCTGAATATTTCAAGTATTAATCAACAAATATTTAGAAGAGGCCAATGCCGACTAAGCCAAAATTGATAGCGTCACATGGTGGAGTATTTACAACACCTCATGGCCCATATGATTTCCGAAACGATTTAAAGATTGAAGCATCTAGCAGCAGTCAGTTTCTCTTTTCTGATCTTCACAGATACGACAGATATAATTCATTTTAACGGCGGTTGACATTTTACGGCGTACTACTTAATTTCATTTATTATTAACAGGCAGCAATTTAGATCTCGCTGTTATTATTCCGACAGCAATCATCGCCGTATGGTTACTATTACTTGCTGTTATAGCACTGTTTTGCTGTTGTCGAAAGAAGTAAGTATTTTGATTGCTGAAAGTTGACGATGAGCGAAATTAGAATTTAATAGAAAGCATCGCTGGTGGTATTGTAGGCGAGCGGAACGTCACTTCAGGGACATTTACTTCCCGAATCATCAGCAGATTCATCCGATTACGACCACGTATGCGATGCGAAAAGATTCAAAGCATTTTGATGGTTCCTATGAAGATCACCTGGAGAAAGCAGCACGACTTAGCTCTGAACTGAACTCATACAACCAGGTTATTTCAGTCAAGAGCTAATTTCTTCTTAACGTCATTCTTCAGAACACTGAAAGGAACTTTCATCTAGTTTCATTTCACTTTTAGAATGGTCGTGTATCGTTGTACGGTTCTTACTGGAATCTTGCTGCCAATGGTTCCGGTAGTTCAACAAACGGTTTACCTATTAGCAATAGGCAAAGTCCATTTTCACAGTATAGTACACAACAGGTATTTTTGAATTGATATTAGTTAAATTTAAATAATAATAATTTAATGAAATATTTCTTAGACATTTGGAGCAGCTCAGCAATTCTATCCTTCCTATATATTTCAGCGATATGTTTATGGTTCCCGTTATTGATTAATTAAGAATATAAATTGGAGAGTGCCATTGCAGTCAAACACTGATCCTAGCACCTTTACTCTAATATTATTTATTCTGCCCTGAATACTTCCCTCTAATGACCCATTCGAGATTCTCGACTGAACCGATAAAGAACGAACAATTGGCGGTGCAGGAAGTGTGACATTGCTCAAAACCTCTCTTCAAGCCTCGACTAGCTCAGCATTATGAAATTCGATGTGGAAATGTGTCTTTTAAAAAGTATTTTTCTGTTGCTTGTTTTGAAGCTTCTCAAACTCTACTACAGTTATTGCTTTATATGGCTCTTCAATTCATCCTCCGGAAATCAGGGCAATCATTCCGGAATGTCATCCGGAGCGGTTATTCTCGGTTCCCATGTGTAAACACAAACAACTAAATCCACTGCTATTTTTTCAAGCCATGAAATCTTCAATCGCAGGTTCATTACCTAATAATGCCCTTTCATCACAGATTGTATGTTTTCTTGAACTATATGCTCAATAACAAATATGTCTTGACCCGAAGCAGCCGGATGTTCCATTCACTTTAATCTGAATATTCATTCAATCACTTTCTTTAGATGGCAATGATTTCAACTTGTACAACTAATAATAACTCTTAAACGGTCAATGAATTGTATTTCACTGCTTGACAGCTTGTGTAAATTAACTTTTATTCTCAGTTGCATTCATATATGTTTCACTTTTCTATCGTTTCCTTTACCTGAATGCCCAGTTAATTAATCTGAGTGTTCTGTTTAAATAGATTTGTTTCTAGGAAGACTTCGTTTAGCTCTCAGTGATTTTCGTTTAAGAGTGAGCATTCGATGATTTAAAGAACAATAATAATTTTTTTTATTAATGTTATAAAT
>PQVD01000582.1:170555-198525 GCA_003012265.1 Setaria equina | reverse complement strand
TATGTTTTACCTAAAAAAGAACTTAGCACATATTCCTTCCAGTATTCTAATATTACGGTCAATTTCCATAGCATCAAATTCTAGGCACATCACATATGAAGTTAATGCTCCATCAGCTAATGGAATAAAAAAAGTGCTGTTAAAATCATCAAGATTGTTGCTGGTCATTGAGAGAATCCAAATGTCAGACAATGCAGCTATGAAATAATCACCATTTACTAGTTTAAACATATGAAAGGTTTAACCTTATCCATTCAATATTAAATGCAGGGAAAAAGTGAAAATTTAGAAAAATAGTGGACAAATTGAGCGTAGTAAGTCCATAAGCTTCAATTTGCAAATGAAAAAGTAAAAAAAAGCAACAACAAATTCGGCCAGTTTTGGCCAGGAACAGAGAAATGATACATCAAATTTATCAATTTCTATTAGCCCTATACATAGTTATCACGCATGTTCACCATACTTCAGCATGAAACATTATAATCAGCAAATTGTAAATCACATATATCTATTTACGTTTGTGAAAAATGGTAATTTAAATATGATATTGAAAAATTAGATGCAATTGCCACTGAACATAGAACTGTTAAGTCAATTCCTAAATTTTCTTTTTAAGCAAGTAGAAAAGCCTATCAATGAGTTTATCCAATAAAGAAAATCTGCCTGATTTTGTTGAAACAGCTGGAAATAAAACTTTGGGATTTAGCATTAGCACAAGTGAAGTAGCTGCATACGACTCTGAAATTTACATTAAGTGATAAAGTGATATAAAAGACAACAAAGTTTTACGTAATCGGAAAGCGGATAACGCAGAATGGTATATAATAAAAATCTTGAAAGATAAGTAAAGCCATCCGTTATATAAATTCGACTAATTTTAAAATGGCTATTAAACAGGGTAACGAACTTACAGAAACTAACCAGCAGCCAGCGAAACATCAAAATGAAAAGAGGACATATTTTGTTAATATGAGAAAACAAAAACGGCTGAAATAAACGTGAAGTAGCATCCAGCTTTTTACAGCTTCTCCACTGAAACCAAAAAAGCAAAATGATAGATTTCGGAGTGAGATCGAATGCTTCATCAATATACTCCGCTCCCTGCCCCCGCCTTCATATACTAGAATAAATGCTGATGATGAGGAGAGACGGAAAGGAAAAAGTGTTTCCCAACTAGTTTCACGGGAAAAAATTCGAATCGCCGTCCTCGTTTGTTCTGTCTGGTGTCTGAAATGTTTGAAGTGGGCAAGTTTCGTACAATCTGTAGACATCATTAGTCCCAATATGATAACAGCAATTACCATTTGGGAGAAAAAAAAAAAAAAAAATCTCACTGACTCTCAGATGTTACTTCAAGCCTGAGATCCTTAAGGTGAACGCTAACATGAAATACCAGGCGGATTATGCAAACGACACTTATTAGCGGACTTTTTTTGTGTCCTATCTTCTCCTACTTCCTTTTTTCCAATTTCTTTCTATTCGGTGAAAAGAATATTTAATGCACTTTCGGGATTGGATTCCACTCAAAAAAGGAGGAATCAAGCAGATAACTGAAGGATGGAGGAGGACGAAATACAAATGGAGCAGTAATTACGACTGATCCTTCTGAAATTCAAGGGACATTCAGAAACGTAAAATCAGGAGTCTAGATGATGAACATCAAGTGAAAAAATAACTGATGATTACCACATGCAGATAATCAGACGCAGAAAATTAAGCTCACTTTCGTGAGTGACAATTCTAAAACTTCCGCTCAAATTAATAAGCACAAATATATAGTTACGTTCTATCCGCCTAAAAGGGAAAAGAATTTTGGTAGTAGGATATTCGGAGAACGTGAATCTTGGGCTCTATCCATGGGAAAAAATCAGTACAAAAAGTAATCAAAGTAAATACGGCAAAGGAGTGTGAATATATGCCAGCGTAGAACTTCACTAAAAAAAACAGTCGTTGACTAAAGCCAAACATAAATGATAAATCGCTGTTTAACTTCAAAAAGATTTCATACTAAGAATCGCACGCTGCCCAAATTTGATAACCGATATAAGACAGTGTGCGGTGTAATGCCTCCATTGTGATTGTACTCTTCATAAAATGAATGAAATATTGTAATCTTATTTTAAGTTCTAAAGATGTAAACTTGCGGTTAGAATAAAACTATAGTACTTAACATTTGATTTAGTTCCTATATAAGGAAAGTATATCTAAAATCAAGCAAACTCGGTAATAAAAGAAATAATTCCAATTGTTTTCGCATAGAAATTAATTTCATCCTTCTAAGCATAGTCTTAATAACTTCAAGCCTGAAATTAGAGACAGTTAGAAAGAGCAGAAACAGTGAGACGGCGACCAATTTAACTATCAGTCTTCGATAACACACTCCTGTTTGAACCATTCCTCAAACCTGCTCATCACTGAATTCCTACTGTTTAGGATATTCGTTTATTTCATACAAACTATTCCAGTCAGTTCCGTCCTCAAATGATAGAAAATCGGTACGATGAAAGAAGCACTTATACTGGTATACCCAGTAAGAAACTGTTTTCCTTTACGACAGTACGTGCAGGCCAGGCATACATATACTGGACTGAATTAGTAGGGGTGGAAAACAAAACTGTAACCAAATAAATTCATATTCTTCTAAAAAAAAAACAAAAAAATTTGGGAAGGGAAAAGAAGTAGCGATTGTTGGTGCTAGTCGCACTCTAACTGCTTCGGAACAGATTCCCACGAATTTAACTTGGCAAGCGTAGAAAATGCAGTATAAAGTATCACTGAAGTGTTCCTCAACTGATACATGTGGGTTAGATGAACTATCACTTATGGTTATGATAACTAACACTCGCATCCTACGACTGCTCATACATTTACAGTATCATTAGAAAACAACCATATTAAGCATCAAACACACACGTCACTTTGACAAATAACATTTTTGAAGAAACAGTTAATATGAACGAAAAAAAGGGCTTAGTATAAAAAAAAAAGTGGACGTCTGCGTCAAATATATTTTTCTGTACAAAGTTTATTTATAAATATACACCCAGTTCCACTACGTATATTTATTTGTATTTGTGAGTGTACGTATATATGCATGGACTAGAATTTATTCACAAAAACTAGTTACACCTTTCTATTTCCACATTTCTCTTGCACTAATGACAAACGATACGAATGACTGCGAAGATGGTAATGATAACAAGAATATCAATGAAGATAACGATGATAAGGATAGCAATGATAAATAGTAACAACAATGACAGCTACAAGCAAATTGATAACAGTGATAATTATGAGTACTTATAGCAGGAGGTTCTGCACTTTATGTTTTTTCAAATTTCCGTTCACTAACAAATAATCATATTAATACATAAAGTTTGAATTTAGTTAAGTAGTCGAACATCATACGCAGACGAACAGAACTTTCATCCATGAGATTATCAACGCTGATCGTGTCTTGATGGTTCAATTCCCAAAATTTATCCTCTGTACATTTAAAACGTCATAGCTGAATCTGAGGATAACAGTTAGTCGGTAAGGCACATTTGAATTTACCTAATAAATGGCAAGTCTCCGTTAAATTTACTCCATCCTCTTAATAAAACTAACTGATCGCCGTTATAGTGTTGGATAAAGATAATGGTCAACATTCTTTCAGTATCACTCATAAAAATCTGCATCTTTGGACTAGACGTTAGATTCGTGTCTATAAAAAAATGGAAACATCAACTGTAAATTAAAACTTCAGGAACAAAGATATAAAATGGTGATTTTATAGATTTATTTCACAAGAACAGAGTTGAGGCCACTGAACGTTTGTTTGAAGAATAAACAGAAAGAAATATCTACAATTTCTCTGAAATCCAGGAATGGCGAATCATTCTACTACTTTTCACGAAATTAAAAACCAGCCACACTGAACAAAGCTATGGAATTCATGCCATTGTTGTTAGTTTATTTGACTTGACGGAGGAAGAATTCGTAGTCCTCTTTAGACACCAAATATATCTGGTAAATCAATAGAAGTTATTGGACCCTCCGCAAGCTCACGTCTTGTAGCATCATTGATTCAGCAATATAACTGCAGCACCTTGTGAAATCTTATAAGAAAAAAAAAAACCACAAAAAATTTATAAAAGAATGAAGAAGGGAAGGAACATTCAGATTTATCTTCTGTTGAAAAGGGCTATTCTCAAATCTCAATATCTCAAAATACGAAATTAACTGGAAAAACAATAGCAGTGCATCATTCTTTCCCTGTTCAGCTAAGAAAGCATCACCCGAAAAATCTCGATGGTACCAAAATTCTGAAATGAATGTCTGTATGCACTCCCTTTACAGATGGTTAGTTTAGAAATTTCATTTGATTTGTCAAATAACGAACAGAAATTAGTGGAATGCTCACGAACTAGTTGCACTTTCGCATCTTTTATTTCATATTGAAAAGGAGCGAAGCAATTCGAAATGATGGATATATCGATACGCAAAACAATGAATCACTCTAGTGAAATGCGTTATGCAGAAAATAGTCATAAGCGAGGGAGGTAATGATTCGAGAGTAGAATTAAAGGTGACAAACTGATAATGAAAGTCTCTCCTTCGCATCTATAGATAGCCGTACACAGAACTGTTTCACTTTTATCACCAGACTAATCACTTCAATTTTGAGGTCTGGTATTTCTGTTCTCCTGTTTGTTTGTCATAAAAAAAAGGAAAAACAAAACGCCCAGAAAGTACGCCACGGCACATCATTAAGTGGGCACCTCACACTTTATCAACTTTTATGAAACAACACTGAGCACATTTGATCTCAAATAATCAATGTCACAGACCTGCTAAACATCACCAAATACATTTAGAAGACTCGTTTACCAACTCACTAAAAGATGTCTAAATCACACTCATAGCATGAATGTTTACTTCTGACCTTCCAGTGAAATTTACAAAGTCATCAGGACATCCTCCAAATATTACTATAATGGTGGTCATTTTCTCCAACTCGATACGAGACAATCAATAACAGTATATCAGTATTCTTTATTGGGCTGTAAAAAATCAGTCAACCTGTTCTCTTTCGACAGATTTTGAACTAATCAATTTCATTTTATCATTTGACAAAATGATGACTGAAGACCGAAAGATTTAAAACAACCTTTTTTTACAAATATTTTTCCATCAACGACTTTAAAAACTCCAATGACCCTCTCTACCTTCCCGTTCTCATTTCTTAAACCCACGATCACATGAACTCCAATCACATCCTCTACTTAATTACAAGCACATACTGGTCTTCATCACGCACGAAAGTAACAAATTCCAGGACTCCAATCCTCGCAAGATATAGTGTTGCTTACTCCTGAATGTGGAAGCGATCAGACAGAAATCAGTTGCCTTAATCAATATCAATCCTTCATACTATTTGAAATGCATGATCTCAAGTGGTCCCGGTAGAACATATCAAGGAGAAACTGGGAACAAAACAGTAAGTAATGCATCAGTATACTGGAACAGAGAAGAAACAACTAATTAAAGCAGTGATTAGTAATTACCAACTATGAATTAATTTAAATTTGAGAAATCGGACAGCTTAGCCATCGATGTAACTGGCAAGTTCTTAATGGTGAATACGATGGTCCGAGTCAGAAGGCTTATTTTATATATTAAATTAGTACGGTTGGAGTACCAAAATATCTGAAAGTTTTTCTTGTCTTTAAAATTAATTGTGCAGAATAGTATGGTCATTAGTATTAGTGAAATAAGTGGGACTCATATCGATCGAGCCAGAGAAATAGAAAAATTACTGAGTAGGCACGGTAAATAGCAACAAACTGCATGAGAGAGCCTCATCTTTGGAAATTTAAGAAGAGAAACTTTTCTGGAACGCCCAGGACAAGTGATAAGCTGATCTGGACCTGAAATAGACTTAGCGAAAACTTTTTTTAGTGGAAGCTTCCCATTTCTTTCACGCGTAACTGCGTGTGACAGTCTGACGTAAGAAATTGATACTTATTAGTTTCATCGATGTTTTTTTAACAGTTCAAGAAAGAAAGAAAGAGAAAAGTGAGCAGAGTTTTGAAACTGAGGTATCACTGATATCTCAGTTTCAAAACTTTTTGAAAGTGATGTTATCCAACAAGTTTTCTTCAGCGGTGTTAATTTTCTAAGCGATATTTACACATTATTAACCGCAGAACAACTATCAGTTAACGCAAGTTTTATACAGTAGCACATATACATTTGTTGTTTATCACACGAGAAACCTACCAAATTTTTTCCATCACTTCCAAATGGCTAACCTAGTTAAACAGAAGTTTACTAAAAAAAAAAAGGAGGAAAATGCGAACGGACTTTCAGGATTGCCAGATTTGCTGAACCAGTTTGTGTACCCCTTCAGCGGAATGACTCCGTGGAATTCAATTCTTCCGTTACCGCGAGGGCAGGAGAAAAGGGATGTACTAGTATGGTATGTACAAAATAACACCCAACTAAACCAAACGCTAACCGTAAGGGTGACTGGTGACTGCACAACTAAACCCTCTCTTACGTTTTCGCCCAATTTCACTAAATTTCTTTTTTTTTCTCTCATCTTTTTCCCATTCTGTCACTATTATAGTAATAATAGGTAAATCAATACGAAGTTACGCTCTTTGAAACACATCAAACCAAACTTTTCTTTCAAAAATTAAATTGAAAGGAAAATAATATAAAAATATTTGCTAATAACAATGATAATAAGTGAGTGCAGATACAGCAGGCGAAATGTGAGGAGATAAGTCGATATGCCTCTGTATATCTGAGGTAGGTGCAGTAAGAAAGATGCAAATTACGATGACGATTATTTAAGTGAAGTAAGCAGAAATGAATTCAAGAAGGGAATATATGTATAATACGGGTATTCCGGAGAACAATAAGGAATCAAGTACAGTACCATAACGATCAGTCTTGCTTGAACATTTCATCGTGATTCATATTTTGACCATTTTCTTTCTGATCAATATACAAATATTTTTTAAATCTCTCTGTATGAATAGTTTTCGCAAGATAAAAAACCCTCTTTAGTTTTGCGAGTTCTAGAACTCCTTCCACCCTCACAAATCGACAGAAGGTTGGAAAATGAGTTAGGAAGTAGGATCGAAAGTGGAGTTTGTTACATCTCCTGAAGCTTTCAGAGATATCTGCAGATTATCAAACTGGTAACTGATAATACGAAATTTTGACTTCACCTCGCCAGCCATAGAACTAATCATCCTTTCATTATGAAACATCAGCGAAAGAAATAAATATATGTGAGGACCATTAAAGGTACACTTCTTCATGACGGCTATCTTTTAGAAACAAACTTCTTGGAAACTTTCGATAGGGCAAGGCTGAAGATGCCATAGAGGATAGAGGTCACTACTTGGAATCGCATGAATTCTTGATAACAGGAATCGGAAAGGAATGTTTCAGTAGGAACTCAGGAAATTAGTGAACGATATGCTTTGAGAGTGAAGCAGTGCTTGAGGAAAAGGTGGTCTGTTACTGCAACTTGGGAGAGACCGAGAATAGGAAGATCTAGACAAGAGTAAAGAGACCAAGGCAAAAGCTACCTTAACCCCTACCCCTCTCCCCGTGACTGTTGAACACCAAGTTAAAAAAGAAAACCATGTGCAGGAGGATGATGATCGGTTTGGTGTCAATTCGCGATTCTCGGGAATTTATGATGTGAGCTGGGCACGAGGTGTCT
The DNA here is from genome assembly GCA_003012265.1 of Setaria equina. Lineage (NCBI taxonomy): Eukaryota > Metazoa > Nematoda > Chromadorea > Rhabditida > Setariidae > Setaria > Setaria equina. The sequence goes on along the minus strand of PQVD01000582.1, from coordinate 190,799 downwards.
TGGCTAGCGTATGGTAGCATATGTATCGGTCTGTGTGACGAGGTCGGCGGGGAAAGCATGGAATGGTTGGGATGTAGCAGGTTTCCTAGTTTCGTTCGGTGAAACTTGAGAAACGTGGACCAGTTCCTTTGGTCTCATCGAGTTTCAGGAAAATGTTACTGAAAATTCAATGGGCGCGCTGAACAGCAGTGTTCGGGAAGGATCCAGGCCTGATTGGATTGCGCCAACTTCGACACGGAAATGTAGTGGCGTCCGGAACAGTCGCTTAACATCCCTTTTCAATAATAAATTTTTCATCGAGAAAGTAACAAATTTCCAATGGCGACGAAAGGTAGTCCTATTTTACCCTCTGCGAAGAATAATCTTTTGTGCTTCTTTTTTGACAAGATTGTTCTTTAAAATTTATACGTTGGTTAAAGGCTGTTAAAACAGCCTCTACGTGGACGTTCCCACTAGTTAAAATGTCAAGGGAGTTATTTATTCCATTCTGTAACCACTGATTCATTATGGAAATCCTTTCCAAAAAAGCATTAGCAGAGCAAGTTTATTAGCTACGCTCCCAGTAAATTTTGGAATTATAATTCAATTCATTGACATTATTCTAAAAAACATTTAGAAATTTTGTATTTGTATTTTCAGTTACTTGAATTTTTAGGTCTTAAATTTCTCAGCAGTTGTAAGAAAAAATTGCTAAATTCCATACAGGCTTCATTTCCTTCCTGTACAGTGTTATCACTTGTTTGTGGAAGTTGACTTCAACATTTCCTTTACAGTACCGACAGATACCACGAGAAGATCAGCGTGCTTTTTGTGCTCTTATCAGTCACTGGACAAGTTCTGAACTTATAGCTTTATTGACGGAAATGGAAAGTGCCTGCGCAGTACAAGAGTTGGTTTTGATGGCAGAAGAAGCTCGACCTAGCACATCTCTTTTAGCAAATGATCTGGTCAATGCGTGGAAAAATGAATTAATTTCCGACTGCTTTGTTATACATAAAGTAATCATGAAAAACATTGCAGATCTCTTTCTGGAGGTCTTTTTGGAAACGTGTTTGATCATAATTTTACATGTTTTAAATCCATCTTAATGATTTATGATTTTTATCCTTTGCATCAAATGCTAGATGATTTGAACTTTGTAACAAACGGAAGGGAAAACTGGTTAATTCTTGGAATTTTTTGAGCATCAGCTAATAAAAGTATTGTTCTGTAGGAATCTCATACTGTCTATGGAAGACAAATTTGCCCTCATTCTGACATCATCACCTTTGTGGCTATGAAGTTTAACCTTTAGGATTGCATTCTACTTTTCTTGCCAACTCATTACTTAACTGAGAGATAGGCTAGGTTTTTCTAAATATTTTGCGTTGGTTTGGAAAATTTTTCGATTTATTTTTTATAAAAACTAATTTTCTTTATTTTCAGGAAATCCGCTATGCTGCTCATTCTTTCGTACTTCGAGCTCGTTGTCGTTACTTTTCTGATTTTTGGGGTTCACTTCCAAAACAGTTTCATGATAAAAAGTTGGAAATTCCATTCATAGATGATAGCATGTCATCAGAAACATTCCAAGCAATGTTATATTATATTTATTCTGGTGAATACGATAAATCATTGTGTGATTTCGATCGACAATCTTTTAATTCCATCTTACAAAGGTTGCGTTTCACACAAATCAGACAAACAGATTTTATGTTTATTATGAAGTTATTTCACTAGTACCAAGCAGGGTTTTATAAAGATGCTGACTTGCACGGATCCATGATATGTCATGTATGGTTGAATATCACTTTCTTTGTCTTATCATGTTTCTAAATAACATGCATTCTGTGGAGTTCGGTCAAGTGATGGTTTTTTTTTCTCTCAAGATTATCAAATGGCGTTACATGAAATCCTTGTAATGCTAGCTGGATAATTCCATCATTGATACATTCATCCTATTAACTTTAAAGATTCCCAAGATAGATTGGTCATTGAGTTTTGAATTGCCACACTGTGTTGTATAAGAAATTTGATCTCAGAGCTTTCTCTAAAGTTCAGGAATTTCTCGGCATATAGATGCTAGCGGGGATTTGGATATGGGTTATCATAATGGTATTGATAAAGTTATGTGATTTGAAGGTATGGCTGTGGTTCGTCACTTTCTAATGATTTGATGGCTGCTGATTCCCAGAAAGACGAATGTACATTGATTTTCACGTCAGGAAACAGTAATGCTTGAATTATCCTCGTAAATTCTTACTTATTCACCAACTTTCTTAGTATAATTTGAGAATTTTCAGGAGGGGAGAGTCATAATGGAAATCGTGACTATGAGGTGAAATGTTCAGGAACAGTTCTGGCAGCACGCTCCAGTTATTTGCGATCTGTAATAGAGAAGCGTATTTTATATGATGAAGAGTTACAAATTGTTATCAACGAACATGTCTTCCCACGCATCTATGCACATATTATTTTGGATGCGATTTATACAGATCGGCTGGATTTGAGTAAGGTATCAATATTTAGTACTAAATAAAAAAATGATGATTTTCATTTTATACAGTTTGTGAGAAATACTGCGAAGTTTTTGGAGTTGTTTTTTGCTGGGAATATTAATCAGAATTTTTATTTTACCACTTTAATAGTTGTCATTTTTTCTTATGGATTGTGAAATTGAGGTTCTCAAATTTAAAGATGCCAGAAGGATGTCAAGTATCGGTGAGCAGTTTAAATGAGGTGCAGGCAATCGCATCCGGGCAGCGACATTTAGCTCCTCTTCGTCATGCCATTGATATATTCCATATAGCACGGTTTCTTAACCTTTCTCATTTGGCACATGGTTAGTATATTTACTCCTCTCTATTCTTGGGTCAGAAAACAAACGGTGATTCTACTGATGTTAAAAAATGGGTTTCAAAAAGAGTTCAAACGGTAGATCAGTGAATCGTTCAAAAGATGGTTGAACTTAAATTTGTTTTCCGCTGTTTGTAATTTTTTTTCAGCCTGTGAGGATATCATCGTGGCACAGATATCTATAGAAACCGTTGGGAGCCTATGGAATTGGGCTTGTGATTCCGGTGGTTCTTCTTATGTTCGACGTCATTGCACTGCATATCTCTGTTCCGACTTCTCTCGAATCTGTTCTTCACATTTACTTTTTGAGTTGGAAGAAGAATTGCTGAAGGACTGTTTACTTTCTGATTATGTTCAGGTTTTTTTCATGATTATTTTTGCTATATTTTTTGTTTCACCAGATGATAATCTAGAACCAGTAATGGCTGAGTTTATTTCAAGAAGTGGGCAGAATGTGTATTTGAATATTAGACTGAGGCAGGGGAAACAAGTTTTTTCACTTATCCCATTCTTTGGATAATTAGGGAGTCAATTTCTTCTGTCTCAGTTTTTTAGGAAATTCCTCACTGTTTGAAAAAATCGATTGTAAAGTACTTTTACGCTTGCAAATGGGGATAAATCGAACTTACCAGTGAACTGCAAGGAACTTAGGAACTGGATATATTTGTATTTACAGTGTTCTGAAGTGAAAATCCTGGAAACAATAATACGATGGGGTGAGCATGAATTGGTTCGAAGAATGGAAGAACGAGAGCCAAATCTGATTGCCAATACCGTCCACAGTATTAGTAGGAAAGGCATCCGCCGTTCTGAGCTAAATGATGAAGAGCTGAAAAGTATTTTGGCAAATTTGTTACCTCTTATTCGGATCGATTATATTCTTCCTCCATTCCATCAGGTGATAATTCATTATTCTTTGAATAAATGTTTCATTTAAGCTGGCTTATTTTTGGGTATGGTTTGTCTACTTTTACTGATGGTTTCGGATGGCCTTCTCACAACCCTTAAAGTTTCTAGAGTTTGAATGCTGCTTACAAACGGGGTCTGTTGGATAGATCACCACATTTCGACTTATTAGGTCAGCGGTATCCGGATAGCAGATCGCCAGATGTGAATCCTGACGCGCATTGGTTTGATCATAGTGTACCACGCCGACACGCTGCTGGTCCACGGCTTCTGTTACCATATATTATGGTTTCTTGTTATGGATTTTCACTTGTTTGCTTAATATTTTGAAGTAGAATGATATTAATAATCTCTTGATATTCATGATAATTTTTCTGTTAGAGCAATCCTTTTTTGGTTATTCGTATGCCCTTATTTTTCTCAGGAAGTCCGGAAGCAGTTAAGACGTTTATGTGCAGATGGAAGAAATCCACGAAGTTCATTCACACTGCAGCAGGAAATTCCTTCTACCGATGAATTCCAACTTTCTGTCCATAATTTATCACCAGAAATCATTCCCGGAAGTTTAGAACTAGAGGTTCTGGTTGATTTTGTCCACATATTTTTAGTGTTTAGTTGCTTCTAGATATTAAAAGTAGTTGGATATGGAACTGATTGTTCCATATACTTATGTACGCGCTGTTTAAATGAATCATTTCTGTTTGCCGTCATAAAAACCCCATTGTAAAAATTCAAAAAAGTATAAGTTGGTCTGTTTAGAATTGAAGACAGTGAAGTGGAACACGTTGGAATGATTGTCACGTGATTTTTGTATGCGGAGTTGAAGATTTCAGATTGAAAAACGCATGATTCAACTAGCCGAAAATGATTTAATGAAGAAAGTGTTTTGCTGTGGTTGTCCGCACCACCTAGATTTGGCAATTGAACAGGTTGATTATTCATTTGACTAGTAAATTCTCTGGAACTTTTTTTTTTTATTTTATGATTTCGGTTTTTGTTTTCCTTTCCTCCTCTCTTTTATTCCGCTCTCAGATTCGTCTTCGAGTACTTCGAGAGCTGAATATTAATGACGATTGTGTGAAAGTGTTATATAGCTATTCAACATCAAAACGAGATCTGTTGCCATATTGTTACTATAGCCAGTCAGCAATTGTTCCCTGTGATGCAGTCAATTTTGATATCTCCTATCTAGCTCTTTCCGACTATGGTACTTTGTTTATTTTTTTATATAGGTTGTGTATTTGTTAATAGAAAGATAGTGGACTTTGTATTTTTGGATGTAAAGTGGATAAGAATGTAAAGTTGCTTTGAATTAAAAAAAAAAGTGGGAATTCTAGAAACTAAAAAACAAATATATATTTTTTAAATGATGCACTGTACTCACTGTGAAGTAACTTTTTTGTAAAGTAGTAGACTTTTTGTACATTACTAAAGTTACCAAGATTTTGTTTGAATGGTAAATTACTTTTTTTTAATCGGTACTTAGTTTTTGAGTCTTCATTAACTACTTCATTTTGACTCTTTCTTTTCATTAACTACTTCATTTCACTGATATAGTCGTGAGGATTTTATTTCTCATACCATTTTTATACCTGCTGCATTTTTAGAATTTCTTATGAATTTATAGAGAGATACCTTCACTGTTTTCCCATCTTGAAATGTTATCTTTTTTCTTGTGCATATATTTTCAGATAACCAAGACAGAAAAAGCTGTTTACCAGATGTATTGTGCAATGATGGCACTTTGTAATGTTCGTATATGGAAAATGTAAGTTTAAATTTCAGTGATCGAAAATGTTGCTTTGGAAGAATTGAATTACACTTTTTCATCTTCAGTCCAGGCGATCCACAAATTGCTGAAATCTCCTATCAGATAACCAATAAGTAATATTTTTGTAGCTGTGAATTGTTTGTGATAACAGTGAAATTTTGCAAAAATTAGATTTGTATTTCCACTTTTGATGCAGAACTTCAGAATTTTCACCTCGCTTTAATTTTGCAATTTACTGATTTGAAAAGTTGTCTTGTAATTCATTCTTTGCGGTTCCTCATTTCAACTTTACTTTGTATGTATGTACGATTTCATATTTAATTGGAAAAAAGCTGAAAAAAAATCAGTTTTCCTTTACATAATGAATCTTCTTTGAATGAAAAACACGTATTCTTGAGGGAATTGCAAACAAGAATTATAATATGACTTGGTTCCATAATGAAGAGTCTGATTTCAACTGTCAAATTTGTTGTTCTGTCGATTCGATATTCCGTTAGATATATCTTCCCCATAGTATTCCGTTAGGAATGTTTTGGTCAATATTTTTGGATCGGCTCTGATAAAATGACTCAACATATCAAATTCATTTTTGGTGCTGGGATAAGTTTTACTGTGATAAGTTTTCTGCTCTTGAAAGGATTTTTATATGAAAAAGTCACATCAGCCGCTCATTTTGTAACATTGCAAATTTATGATGACATTGCTTTCATGTTCCAACTTGAAATGATTCTTCAAATTACAATCTGTGCAATCTCTTCCATTTACCATAACTGAAAACGGAATGAATACATCACAGCCTTAAAACTAGATTTCGTATAATGTAGCACAGTCAATAGTCAATAGTAAACTTTGCCTGATGGTCCCATCCTTTTAAGTTAGTATGTCATTAACGTTACACTTCTCGAATCCATTTGATTATCTCTTTTGGTTGATAAAACTTATCGTTTTCTAAAATTAGCCTTACCTTATAACCGTTATTAACTTGCGGTTGATTATTTAAGACCATTTTAAGTTGGAATAAATGAAAGCTGCTTGATATATGAAATAGTTTGCGCCTTTCTATTCTCATTACAGGATTATTCATATTACCTGAACGATTATTCATGTAATTTAGAAAATCTGTTCATTGTTAAAGCAAATGTGTCAGTTACTGTCTTCGAAAAATGAAGCAATGTTCTCTATTGCAGACCTTATGATCTATAAAAATAATCCTGAGATCAGCATATTACAGTCATTTTCTTTGAATTTTATGAAAATGTCACAGAAATACTGAGTGACATATTTCTTCCAGTGGTATTTTGACAAATGCACAACTTATTTTTATCAGAAAAATATATTTTACCTTCTTGGAACATAGCATTTCACAGCAATATGATCCAAACAGATAACAATTTGATTGTTTTCGAAATTTGAATTTGTAAGAATCAGTGTGCGTTAAATAACCACGGAAACTACGTTCAAATGACAGTTTTACTGATAAATTCTCCGAAACCTTTTCAAGATGATTTTAAGAATTTTCATCAGTTATCAGCCGTATACATCTGGTGCTAAACTTTCATATTACTGTCAGCAAGCGCCATATGCTAGTAGAGAATTTTTTTTACTTCAAGCTCTGCATTTCAGCCATCTAAAATAATTAGGTTAATAAACTCAACATAACTGGTTGATATTAAGCAAAATGAAATTATAAATTTGTGATCTGTTGTTAATCTTTTTAAACGTCTTCAACCAGCCATGTAAAAGATCTGTCATGAGCTATGTAATAGTAGTAGTCACAAGTCTAAGTTTGACCAATTTGTTGATTTGAGAAACTAATTTTAATCTGTTCTCGAGTTTCACATAAATTTCTTGAAAACTGCCTGTCCAAAAAGTTTTAAGTTTCATAGAAGCCACTGGTAAATCGAAAATCACTCGTTGTTGATCCGTTTATTCTTTCAGTCTTTCGTGGAATGGAACGGGAATCGAATTTTGAAATGAGAATTAGTGGAAAAGATTGCTCATTTTCGGTGAAAAAGTGTGGAAGGAACTTCACTCATCAGGAGAAACAAGCTTCATTGAATAAAGGAAGCTTGTTTTGATATTTGAATTCATTTCACATTGGAAATGTTTTCAGTTAGCAGTTTCTCTCCCGCTGTTGCCTCATTGTCACTTTGCATACTCACATTTTTTCTCCCGCAAAGATATTTCCTCGGACAAAAGTAAGTTTTAAAAAAGTTTTAAGATATGGTTTTTACATATATCTATCCTGTATTACTCGTATTTGTATTCATTAGTTAGAAATTATGCTCATCTTAATCATATTAATGTATCTATCTTACAGCAGCATCTACGAATTTCAAGATAGAAAAGTTCTCTCCACATTTTGCCACGTGAAATGATATTTATGATCAATTTATGGCCATCAAACTTGGAAGCACTGTTATTATATATGAAAAATTGCTTGGAGAATATAAAATGAGATCGGTGCTATTTTAACTGAGGATTCTGTTGCCAAATCAAAAGCTCAAATATTCAGAACAGAAATAATATAATAGTTGTCTTTAAGATTCAGCAAGGCTTTGTGGTTAAATGATTTAGCACAAGGCTGATGGGTCTTGCATATTCAGAAAGTTTTGTGGACAAAATATATGGATGAAAAGTTATCACAAAGATAGCTTAACCTTAAATGAGAAAGAAGATTCATATTGGTATAAAACATGTATTTCATTGATTAAATAGTATTTTATATTTTTAAATTCTGTATTTGAGATGAGAAGTATTTACTTTCACGATATTTCATTCTTCATTGCATGCTATATAAAATAAGTTGATAATGGCAATATGTGATAATTTTTTCAAATTCTGCCTTTTACTAATTTTAAGAAATTGAATTTTCAACTATTTATAAACAAATTTTTGCGAGTGTCTCGAATCTAAAAATATGAGTTATCGCTGTTGTTCCAACTTCAAAAACTAGCCATAAAAATCAGTTTTTATTAGAACTTAATATCTTGTTATAGTTTATAATAAAAACTTTCATGGACAACACGAACAAATTTTATTTTAACTTGCTAATGAAATTTCAAATGTTTGAATAGAGCCAATATTAGTTAATTTGGTAATTCGATAATTGGATTTGTATTAAATACGATAAATAATTGTTTAGCGTGGGTAATTCTCAGTTTTTTCAATTTGCCGAATAGACTTCAATCATCCAGAGAAAAAATGTGATTTCAGTGTTTTATTATCTGCTTTCATCCGAAGGTTGTTCACAAAATTTCGTCTTCATCTCTTTTTTCATTTTTTTTTTTTTTTTGAAATTCAGATCTTACTATATCATTCATCACTCCTACTTAATCATTAATCGATGTAAGAAGGCTACATGTTCGGTCTGAAATTGTTTTTTTAGTATTAAATGAATTGAACGAACTTAATTTAAAACTTTGCTCTAATCTGAAAAAGATTACCCATCCTGCAGCCATGCTACACTTGTTATATAAGAAGTGTCGTGCACACTGAGCTTTATGTAAAAGCAATTTAAAGCAGTTTGATTGCAAAATTTTCAGGCTTCGTCATGTAAAAGACCTGAAATAACAGGAAGGAAAGAAGTACGGGTAAGAGAAGTATGTCTAGAAGCTAAGATTGCTCTATTCATAAATAATGGGATTTGTCGGGATGCAAACTAGCAAAAACATGCCCCATAGTTGGCAGTTGGGCTCCGAGCCTGATTCTGTTCAGTACTTCATTCATCCAGCATCTCCAGAGTCCCACTTGTCATCTGAAGGAGCATTTTTCTGCTCTCCACCAAACCAATTCTTGAGAGAAGCAACCTTCAGTAAATTATTCTCAAAATTTCACCTAATTAGCTATTCTCTGTAATAAGAAATAAGTATAAAAAAGCGAATTATCAACTGTCAACCACATACTTCCCGTGTTTTAATCTTTCCCATCCATTTCCAAATTTCAACCTTTACTAATCACTTTGCTTCGCCAGAAGGATTTCCTTTAAATAATCAATTTTTGCTAGAAAATGAAGAGATTTATTGGCAAGGGAGGTGCAAAGAAATGGGCCAAAAGTAGGTCGCCCTGGTTACGCGTCCTTTGGCTTCGTATAGCGTCACAGCATTTAAACACAAACATTTTTCGTAAAATGGAACAATTTTTTGGCAAATTTTTCTTTTTTCATTTACTCTAAGACCAATATTTAAATATTTTCCCATCGTGTAGAAAATGTCAAATTAAAATTAAAAAAGTTTCATAATTTGAAAATTGTTGTCTTGCAGTCTTTCCAGTAGTCCTTTTAGAAAATGTTTATGCTTTGATGCAAAAATTCAATTACCGCATAGCAGAAATGCAGAATACGATTTACAATAGGAAATCACTAAAATTATAACCAATTGTTGCCTTTTTTACACATTTTATAAGCAAACATCTTTTTAAAAACTTTTCACTAGGAATGAATAATAACGTTTTTTAATAGAAGCATTTGTTTTTTTTCACAAAAACAAATGAGATATTTAATTGTGAATTTGGCATAGCAACTACGGTAAAGAAGCCGAGCCATTAATATTGGTGTCCATAATTTGTTAATTGCTTGTACACTACAAATTAGTAAAAGGTCTAAATCAAAAGCAAACTAAAATTCAAATACTTAGAATTTGAAAAATCACATGATTTCTGTTCTTTTTAATTAGAGCAGCATTTTTGGAGTGGTAAGGACAGTTCCATTCTTTTCTATCATTTCAAAAAAGCATTCGATAGCTGCTTAACAAAGCAATTTACTGAGCACTCACTTATTTTCCTCACTGCTTTGAAGTCTATAACGTTTCTTCCTAGATTGTTGCTAATGTGAAGTTGTAAGTCCACATGTATCACCATTTGACACTCTTTTTTTACTGGATGTATTTTAAATCCTAAATTGCCTCAGAATCAGTTAGTGAATTTTCAAATTTTCCTTTTAAAATAAAAAATCCAGAGGACGCATTAAATCAAGAATCCTATTAACTGCATTACTATAAATTTTAGAAATTCTAAAACTTATCAACATTATAAGCTATTTAATCTTAATTATTACGGAAAGAGTGGGACCACATGGCAATTTTTAGCATTTAACGGAATTCTTATTTGCGTATGCCTCAATTCCCTTGAAATTAAAAGAAAAATTTGCTTTTATTTCCTTGAAATCTATAAAAGGATATGAGAAAATGAAAAAAATTTAGATGCATGTATGAACAATTTAGGATACACTCTAATGTGCTAAGCGATATTATAACAGTACTAGCATCATTTGCTAAAGCAAATCTACTTGTCGAATGCCACAACTCACGAAGCATCATCTTACTGAAAATTTTTATTCCATCATTTCATTAAATTTCTAACCCTAAAATTAAGTTTCTTTAGATTTCCATATATAAATGATTGCATTAATCTCTACAAATCTTTGTTATTTTCAGCAGTACTTTTTGGCGCACTTATTTTTCTTTCTTCTTCTACACTAATGGATTTATCATAACAATCTTTCGAAAATCCATTCAGCATTTTCCTTAATTATGCAAATTTTTTGGCCGATCATCATTTTTGGATTTTTATTTGGTAAGCAGTTTCAAAGCTAAATTCTTGACCGGTCTTGATACAATTGTATTTTATTCACACCTTCTTGAAAGACAGACGCTAATGGAAGGAAGGAATAAAATTTAATGTCCTGATTCGGTTTTTTCAACTGCCATATAAAGGATTTGTTAACATCTCAAACAAATAACGGAGGAAGAACTGTTTTAATATCTAAGAACTGCTGAATTCGAATTTCAAATCTTAGTTAATCAGTAAAGATCATTTTCCCTCATTTCTAAGAATCTGAATTTTTCTATCGTAACTAATTTTGCCTTATGCCATTTAGTCAAGTAACAAAAGCTAATTACATTCTCTTAATTCCCCATTCAATCACCTCACGTGTGTATATTTCAATCTAGGGTAGCTAATGATTTAGACATTTTTTTCTACCTCAATTTCTTTAACCTTTGAAATTCTATAGCAGAACGAATACAGTGCAAAGCAGTCGTACGACTGAAAAGTGGTCGCCAGCTAATTCATGTCAAAGGCAGTAAGTATTGTCCTTTAACTCCAAATTGATATTTCGCATTTCAGAAACCATTCATAATGAGATGAGAAAAAAAAATGACACTGATCCAATGATGATTACATTTTAGATTATTTATGAGGCAATATTTTTTCTTTTTTAAATTTTCTGAAACTTTGATTATAGTCCGTTAAAACCTAACAAATTTTCTATTTCTCTCAAAATGATCAATTTGTAGGAGAACCTTTTTTTGGCAGTTATGTGGAGCTAATATTCTCGAGATTACGTTGCATCAGTTCATTAGTGGTTGATAGTGTAACTCCCCTGACTGGTGCTGAAGAAGTGTAAGTTTTGTTTCGAAAATGATTTTTAAAAAAATTGTTTTAACAATTTGTAACTATGGAACTATCCAAAATCTGATTTCACCAGTCAACACTGATTATTGAGTTATAATTTTCAATTTGTCAATTTCAGAGAATTAATCTACAAAGTTTGTGAGGACGATGCAGTATGGTATTTAGCACATTACAGTAATATCGGAGGCAATTTCACGCTTGATTTTCCTACTTATGCAATCGTTTTTGCAGTAGTAACACATAAACCTATCATCATCATCGATATTGATGCACGACCATGTGGACACATCGACTTCCAGAGAATTAATATGAGGTCTCTAATTAATTAGTTATTTATTAGTTGTGGGTTTATCAATAAAATTAAATAGATCATGACTGCTGTCACTTGGTTCAGTTATTCAATCTTGATAAACCTATAAATAATTACGAGCAAATGGAAGTTTAAAATGGAGGGGGATTTGAAAATTCCAAGATAAAGTTTAACTTAAGTGACTTAAAATTACAAATTTAAGAAAAATTTACAAAAAGAAATGTGAGTCTACAATCAGAAGAAGAAAGAAACGCAAGAGATACCGCAATCAACGATTTTTGGTATTAGAAAAACGCATGAGAATGAAACGAAGTACCGATTTCGAAACAGTTCTTGAATTTACAGCAGAAAATTCACCTTATCACATTTCGAGAAACATTACTGTCAATACTGAACAAATTCTTAAAATCAAAGCTGGAACAAATATGGCCTTCTCTCCAAATACTGGCATTATTGCTCACGGTAACATTATTATCACCTCCTCATAAGGACCTATTTTCTAAATTTCTTCTTCTACGCCACTTTTTTTCCAAAAGAAGGCAAAAAAATACCTGTACCGATTTGGTCAATCTTTTTGCATAGAAAAATCTTCTTAGGTATTTTACAAATCCTCGGTACTGAATCTGAACCTGTCATGCTATATGCAATGAATGGCACTTGGAATGGTTTACTTATTACATTTACTGATGGTAAGTAAATTCTTTTTCATATTTTAAACAAGTTTAGCTTATGCTTCCCGTAGTTTACGCAAAAAAAATAACTTATAATAATTCTATATTGATTTACTTTATAATAATTTTTTTTTGCCACACTTTTTTTAGTCATAATTTTAACAGCTTCTGAAATATTAATAAAAATCGAATTAAAAATTCTTCATTATCCAGAAGTTGTGGCAGAACAATCGCAACTTATTCATGTAAATGTTTCCGGAAGCAGTCTTGGAATTCGAATTGAGACACCTCTGTTGCCGCAGATAGAAAGTGTTATTAGCGATAACAATGGCAACGGCCTTACGGTTTTTGCCTGTAATAATGGTACTAACTTTAATAAAGTAAGTTGTAAATGTAATAGCAAAGATCAGTTATTAAAAAATAACTACGAATGAGTGTGGCCGTTTGAAATCTGACTGCAATATTGTAAAATTTCGTGTGAGAAAAAGCTTTTGTCTTAAAAAAATTAAAATGCAGCATTTTAAATACTACTTATTCCTCCTTTTAATTCTTGGATGAGCACTTTTCTTGATGCAATTACTGAATTTTCTAACAATACTTCATCCCTTCAATTTTCAGAATATATTCAATCATACATTAAAGAAAATTACTGCTATAAATAACCGTGAAAATGGCATTTCAATATGTGTTCAAATAAGAGGAACGGTAAATCGTTTTAATATCAGAAATTAGTTGACTAAAAATAACACACAATTTACGGAGACAAGCAACTTAAGTGAAATAAATTATTTTTGCTCTTGAATAACTTTAAAGAACTATATGGCATCTTACAGGTTCACTTAATCCTAAAAGAAGTACTTTCAACATTAAACCAAGTAAGTGGTCTTTGGCTAGAGGGGACCCTTCAGTCCCTTATCATTTCAAGCCAATTTTTTTTGAACAATAAAGACGGAATTTCTACATATCTGACGAATGGGTCAACACTAGAAGTACACGACTCAATTTTTGGCTCTAATGGAGAGCATGCTGTCCAAATGCAGAATGTACAACAAATTGGGGTCAAATTCTTCTCCACTAGCTTCAAGGATCACGATTTTGGGTAAGCTTTTTTTTAAATACCAAAGCACTCTTGACCCCATCATTGCTTGTTTTATTACAGTGCGGCAGTTTCGGTCAAGCTTGTAAGTGGTGCTGATTTCCTATTTGATCATTGTGTTTGGTGGAACAATAGTGGTGGCGTTGCTTTTTGGCAGATTACTGACAGTAATTTATATTTGCTAAGTGGAAACTGGACGCATAACCGTGGGACCACTGTATTAGCTGCTGAAATTAACGGGAAGACAAATATTTTAATTGAAAATAACGACTTCCAACAGAATGGTATCCACAATAATGCACAGATTAATTCAATGATCGGGTTAGGAATGAGTGAGAATGACACAGGTTCGTATTTTACATTCATTGACAGAGTGCTCCAAAATAATTAGCTGTTCAAGTGGAAACGAAATTTAATCTCTTACTTTGAATTCCAGTAAGGTTTAATTCTTCTATTTGAATAAATTATAGATGTTCGCATCCAACTGCACGACAACCGAATCTTTCGAAACGACATGTCAGTCATTTTACAAATTGGCCGAACTGAATTGGAAAATATGCCAACAAATGCCAAAATCACAATTATGGGGAATTCATTTGTGGAAAATTTGGCTTTAAATACAATGTACTTGGCAACAAATCGAGTAAACATGTCTTATAATATTTTCAATAATTCTAAAGTGAGTGAAGAATTCTTTAAAAATTTATTTAAACTTTAAGCAGTACTTCATTTATGGAAAATTGAAAGAATCTTAGGAATAATCACAAGTAGTTAGCATTACGCTAAAATGTTATGGTTTTAAAAAGCAAAAAATTTTATTAGTCATGGGGTTTATTGAACATAATTCAGTTTGTAAAACTTATCGAACTTTATCACTTGATAGAAATATCAACTTTATTCAGATTTACTTGCCTATCCCAAAAATTTTTTAGGCTCAATGTGAACTGCATCCTGGACAAAAAATATCCATGGCATACATTAATGCCACCAACAATTACTGGAGCACAGTTAGCCAAAAAGAGGTCAAAGTTTCAACTTCTTTCTTTTCAAAAAATCTTTGTTCTATGTGAAAAGAAAGAATCCAATAAACTTCTTCTGTTTGTTTTTTTTACTGAACTTTAATCTTTTTCACTAGGTAATGGATCGAATTTGTAACAGCCGAAAAAACGAATCATTAATCCCTGTGGTTGCAGTACCATTTCTCAGAGCTAAATTTCAAAAGTTATCTTCAACTTCTAGCAAGCGACCAAAAAGATCTTCGAAAATGTATTGTATTTGTTTATGCATTATATTACGTCAAACTATTGCGTACCTTTTCATTTATCGATCCGAGATTTTATCTTTAGATTATCAGAAGCAAAAGATTTAAAAAGCGTTTTAAATATAACAGATTTTGAAAAGTTCCAACAACTTCTATTGATAAATACTAAATTTAACTTCAATTTAATTTAATTTAACTTTGATTAGGTCAGTTTAGATTTACAACATCATTGGTAATAAGAGAAGGTGAAGCTGCAGTTTTCCATGAAGGATCTGCATTAACTTTCAAGCCTAATCATGGAATCATCGTTTCTGGTTAGTTATCTGGAAAGCATGCTTGTTCCCTTCCTGTCACCCAGTCATCAATTTAAATATGAAGTGAAATTCTGTCATTAAATGTTAGCTGAATTCGTCATGTTTTTTGAAAAAAAAAAAATTTAGGTGCTCTCCATTTGTTGGGTCGACGTGATAATCCAATTTTATTACAAAGTTCTGGTCTTGTTCCATGGCTCGGAATTATTCTCAACCAGGGTATGTCGTTTCTATTTATGTAAAATTTTTTATTTTTCAAATTCACTGAAAGATTTTTAAATCATGCTTGATTTGTGGTAAAACACTTTTAACTCATACCTTTAATTGTACCTAATTTTCCTGTGATTTCCATGTTTTAATGGAAACAAAAGCTCAGTAAAAATATTATGACTGGTACTAGCGCATTACATTATAAATTTTATCATTTTCTGTTAACAATAAATGACATAGCCTAATTAACATTTCCAACTGTTACAATAAAATGAATGAATTGAGACTGTAAAGAGTTGGAAGAGAACTTGTAAATGTTAGAGATGAGGAGATTGTGATTATTGACAGCTAAAAGCGATATTACTATTATAAAGGAACCTGATTCAGTTGAACCTGATACTGATTCACAGAAAGAGTAAGGATTCTGAAGGGAACAGAAGGTGATTGATGGCTCTTTTTTTCGTTTTCCGTACATAATTAATCGTCTATTTCCGCTCGAAAAGTTGTACTGATGATCGCAGTTAGCTGCTGGAAACAAATTCCTGAAATTAATATAATTATTTGTAATTAACTTAGACTAACAGTTATCATTGTTTATTTGAGCAGTGATTAGTTACCTAACAGTTATAAATCGTAAAAATACCTGAAAGCAAAAGTCTAAAATAGCTCTATGCTACCATTATGAAAGCACATAGCATCTTCACTGATTTCAGTCTTTTGTCTTTAAAACATATTTAAACGAAATTGTCAGCAAAATCCATTCCGGTTATTATCCGAAACTGCTTAAATGACCATAGAAAACCAGTAAAAAGACCTTTGGTTTTATTTCCAGGCGGCATTATCCGTGCAAACCACTGCATACTTAAAAACGCAGCGATTGGATTGAACATTAGTTCTCCAAACATATCAATTGAAAATATGCGAATTATACGACCAATATCGGCTGGAGTACTGATTACAGCGACTTATAACGGTACTTTTAACATGGGAGAATCAACTGTTTTGGAATCACGTAAGGATGGCATCCGAATATTGAAACGCCAGAAACATGATGTTCTTTTGATTAGGTATAATGAATTAATAACTGGCCATTTTCAATTTCTGTGGTTTTCATTTATAATTTAACGAGCTTCTGCAAATATTTTTGGAGTATCAAAGGAAATATACGGGCATATTAAATGAATCTACCATATTATATTTCTATAAATAGAGTACTAAAGTATTATTATTTCAGGGATGTACAAATAATGGATTCTGCAGAAGATGGGATAGATTTTGTGGGTCCCGCTGGCAAAATAGTAATACAAAATGTTGTGGTATGTCAACTTCGTTTAAGTGAAAACGCCTTATGCACTTTCTTAATCTTTTCTAAGATCAATTACTTGCTTCAAATATAAATCATCAAATGCAGAAAGATTGGAAAAATTTAAAATAAAAATTGAATTTTAGTTGGAAAATAGCGGTTCATTTGGCATTCTTATGGCGCAGAAGGAAGAGGATGAATTGAACTCAATTATTCTCAACAATTTAACAGTTCGGAAACAGCAAAGAGGCAGTAGTGGTATTCTACTTAATTTGAAATCCTATTATTTGCTTCATCTGAATACCTCAAATTTTGTTTCCAATATGCTTCCAGTTGTTACCATATTCTCAAAGGTTAGTCAGCTCTGTTTAACAATGATATAAACCAGTGATCATTTTATATCAAACAGTTCTGTCTTAGTTTCTTGAACTTGTAGTGCCCCTCAGATGGAAAAGAGCGCAAAGTGCTAATAGAAAAGAATCGCTTCGCAAAGAATGATAATTTGGTGATGCGCATAACGCTAGAAGGTTGTGGGAATGTAAAAGTACGCCGAAATATTTTCATTAGAAACAACGAAGGAGGGCGAAACGGTGTGTTGAGCATTCATGTATCACCACAGGTTGGCCTTGATTTTTGATTTCTTTTCTGTGATATTGTACCTGAATCATTTAGCCCTACCTTTAATTAGTCTTATTAGCAGGAGGAGGTACAGCGTAGCCCAACAATTGATGTTGTCGAGAATGCGTTTGTGGAGAACAAAGGAGAATGGTCACTATTTGCTTCGGCAACAAACATGAATCCATTCAGTGGTATCATTCGGAACAATTACTTCAACCTGAATCAGCACTCACATGACTCGCTAATTGTCACTAGCCCACACTTTCATGTAATTGATAATGAATTCAATAACAAATTCGAGCAGTTCGATATGGACATCAAGCAAACTTATGAAGAAGTTGGTTTCAGTTTCACTTTGTTTTCTTACCAAAGTCTTAACAAGTTCAGCTTCAGTCTTTTTTCTTGAAGGCACTAGATGGTATTGGGAACTACTGGGAAAATGATGATATGGCCACCGTAAGGAAAAATGTTTCGGACAGTGAATGGGATAAGCTAAGAGGTTAGAATCTTTCTTGTTCAGACAATACCATCTTAACCTAAATTGAAGTCTACCGAATATCGGCCTCAGACTTATGTTTTTTCACTTCAATTAATAAATGGTCCCTGTCAATTTATGGTAAAATAAATTTTCTGCAATTTTTTACAGCTGTTAAAATTTTTAAGTTATCAAATTTCTCTTTAAACTTTTGTTTAATCAGCGGAGCATTATTGAAAAATCTTTAGAACTGATTTTTCTTTGACTTATGTTAATAACATTAGAAATAGAACATATATCTATGTTTAGGCTTGGCACAAATCAATCCAATTGGCCGAAAACGAGCTGCTGAGGATTGCTTGGCTGTTTCGAACTGCTCACATAATGGACGATGCGTCGGTGAGTGACTTCCTTTCGATCTCTGAAAAAATTCTTACATTTTCCTCTTAGCTTTAAAGTAATGATGCTGGCTAACTAAACTCGCTTAACACTTCAGGCCTGAACGACTGCCAATGTGACATTGGACATGCAGGGCCTGACTGCTCGCAGGTGTTGTGTTTGGAATTAAAGAACTGCTCGATGAATGGTTTTTGCGTGGCACCGAATGTTTGTGAATGTTTCGATGGTTGGCAACGACAAGACTGTTCAGAGCCAACTTGCCATTTACTAAATAATTGCACAGGGCATGGCACTTGCGTATCACTCAATGAATGCAATTGTGAGCCGATGTTTGAAGGTCGGTAACTTCTGGGAAAACTTTCAGGCTTGGGTAGATTTTATTTGATAAGCTATTAGTGATGGGATGCATTTGGTGCAGAATATAATGCGCGTAAGGAGAGAAGTATTAAATCTAGGAGCCATTATTACTTAGTTCTGACGACTATGCAGTAATGGAAGTGGTTTCATTGATTTTCAAAGTGTTAATGATGTATTATATATTCCTACTGAGTTTCAAAGTTTCTTAAAACCAAAAGAGCTAATGATATCTCGAATTCTAGATATCAATCAATAACTCATCCTAAGTGCTGTGTACTTGTTATGAAGTATAAAAGTCTTCAGGTGTTGACTGCAGCAAAATTAAGACGAATTGTTCAAGCTCTAATTGCAACAATCACGGCTTATGCATTGATAATAAATGTATTTGTGAGACCGGTTGGACGGGAACGTTTTGTTCGAGAGCGTTGTGCGATCAACTGAACAACTGCTCCGGTTCTGGCATCTGTATTCGACCTCAAACGTGTGAATGTTCTCCCGGATTTACTGGGGACGACTGCTCAATCTGTCAGGTTCCAACATGTGACCATTGTGGTTCCAAGTGTATTCACGGAAGTTGCAATCCGAATACAAGGTTTATAAGTCTTATGTTTATCTTAAACTATATTGCAATATGGGTTTGAACTACGTAGAAAGTTATCGGAACAGGTATAGGTGAGTTTCCATCTTTTTCATAATTTTTTTTATTTTTAACTGTAAAAAAGAATCTTCCAATTTACTTGCATAAGATGAATTCCTGCATCTCGAATTCATTGATGGAGCATGTGGAAAGAGACAACCTTAGCTCGAGAAAGTGAATCAACTGGAGAGTTTGGAGAGGAAAGTTCTTCCTGACATCCATGCATATTTTGTATTTAAATTGAGAAAAAGCTGTTCACTGTTTTCAGAAAGTTGTAAACTACATTTCCTAGATAATGCAATGTAGTTAACAACGTATTGCAATTTCAAATTTTTGAAAATGACAGAAGTAGTGGATAAAGAATTGTACGAGAAAGCTTGAAGTGAAAAAGTAGCAAAACCTGACTAAAAATTCCTAATTATGACAAGATTTTGAGAGGTCCGCTCGAAGGACTTCTATGCAAACATTTTATTTATTTGATATTCCGTGAGGTGTATAATCGAAGAAGTCGTTTGAATTCTTTGCTATCAAGAATTATTCTTTGTTGAAGATCTCTCGGATACACTTGCAAGGTTTTACACAATTATTTCTGTTGGGATTTAGTCACGAAGGCAATGTTTTTTAAGAATATTAAATCCAAAAACTACTGTTTATACCAAGTTTTTTCCAAGAC